>PVJA010021524.1:23703-35571 GCA_004027025.1 Myocastor coypus | reverse complement strand
CAAAGAGAAGTATATTCTTTTCCTTTTTTTTTTTTCCTAAGCAACATCAATAGGGAGGTAGGTCATGCCCACAGACTGTACTCTGTAGAATGACTGTGAGGACAATATGCAATATGTCAACTTTCAAAGAAAAGAAAGGCGAAAAGCAAAAAAAAAAAAATAATGTGGATTTAGAAAGGTTAATGTTAAATTGTTTGATCAATCTTGTATACCTATATGTACTAATCTAAACTGATCTGATGATGAAAATATGTAATATAACCATTGTTAAATTTAAACAATAAAAAAATTGAAACAAACAACAAAATAATAAAATGAAAAATTTAAAAATAAAAAAAATGAAATTTAACAAGAGCTCAAACACAACTTATTAGAACGTATGGGATACAAGGAAAGCAGTTCTTAGAAGGAAATTTACAGCTGTGACGTCACACATTAAGAAAAAAGAAAAAGAACAAATAAATTCACTAATGCTACAGCTAGATCATCTAGAAAAAGAAGAACAAACCAAACCCAAACTCAAAGACAGGAGGAAATTATGAAGATCACAGCAGAAATTAATTCAATCAAGACAAAGGAAACAATACAAAGAATTAATGAATCAAAAGATGATTCTTTGAAAGAATAAATCTGATAAACCCTTAGCTAACCTCAACAAAAAGAGGAAAGAAAAATCTCAAATTCAAGCAATAACGAACGAAAAGTGCAAAACTAACCACAAACTCAGGGGAGATTGAGATGATTAACAGCTACATTGAGACATTTTATACTCACAGAATTGAAGACATAGATGAAATGGACAGATTCCTAGAAAGATGCAAATTACCAAAATTGATCAAGAACATATAAGATATCTCAATAACCCCGTGACAGCCAATGAAATACAACATGTAATAAAAAAAAAAAAAAAAAAAAAACCTACCCGCAAATAAAAATACAGGTCTTGATGGATATAAACTGTATTCTATAAGAACATTTGAAAAGGTGTAATCCCAATACTCCTCAAACTCTTCCATGAACTTGAAAAGGAAATGATCCTCCCAAAATCATTGATGGAGGCAATTATTACACTGATAAGAAAACACGAGAATCATGTAACTAAAAAAAGAGAACTACAGTGTGGGGAGCCGGCACCATATAACCCTCGGAATAATAGGGCCTAGTTGCGCAGAGCAGGTGGACGAGGTCTGCTGTTCGCTCGAAGCCTGAGCTAAATTTACCCCTCCCATCGAGCTGGCCAAGATGGCGGCCACATCCTGCTTCCGCAAACCTTGTAGTCCCGCCTGCTATGATGTAAACTCGCGCTTAAGAGATTACAGCCAATAAGGTTGCGTGTGTTGCCCCATCCTGATTGGACCACGAGGTAGTATATATTGTGAGCTCCCGCTGCGGGCGAGAGAGAGAATCAGGAAGAAGCGATCGGGGAGAGACACGAGAGGGATCCGCGGCTGGCGGCCACAAAGAGGTCTCTCCTCGGGGCGAACTGCCTAGGGAACGATTAAAGCTTGTTTGCCGCTGAATCCTGTTGTGTGTCTTCCTGCCGGCCGGGAGGGCGCGCGACACTACAGGACAACTTCTCTCGTGAATATAGATGTAAAACTCCTCAATAAAATCCCCAGAAATAGAATTCAGCAAATCATTAAGAAGATTATGTGTCAGGATCAGGTAGGATTCATCCCAGGAATGCAAAGATGGTTTTGCATACACAAACATATAAATGTAATAATCAATAGAACCAAATCCAAAAGCCAAATGATCATCTCAATCGATACAGAAAAGGCTTGTTACAGAGTCCAACACTCATTCATATTTGAAATCCTACAGCAGATTGGAATCGGCAGCCTCTAACTTAATCTGATAAAAGCCATCTGTAAAAATCCAACAACTAACATAATTCTAAATGGAGAAAAACTGAAGTCTTTTACTATGAGATCTGGTACAAGACAAAAATGTTCTCTATCACGACTCCTATTAAATAGAGTTCTGTAAGCATTAGCCCGAGCCATTAGACAAGAGAGAGATTAAAAAAACAAAAAAATAGTAAATATTTGGCTTTAAAAAAGACAAGAGAAAGAAATGAATTTAATAAGAATAAAGAAGTTAACTTATCATTATTTGCATTTGACATGATAGTCTACTTGAGAAAACCAAACAAAATCCACAAATTAGCTACTAGAATTAATATGCGAATTTAATCACACAGCAGGATACAAAGTCATTACTAAAACATCAGTAGCATTCCTCTACACATATAACAATCACAGTGAGAGAAATTAGAGAAAAACTACCTTTTATAATAGCACCACCAGCCGGGCGTGGTGGCGCACGCCTGTAATCCCAGCACTTGGGAGGCTGAGGCAGGAGAATCGGTGCAAGTTTGAGACCATCCTGGGCTACCAAAGTGAGCTCAAGGCCAGTCTGAACCACATAGTGAGACCCTGTTTCAAAAAGACAAATAATAATAATAATAATAATAATAATAATAATAATAATAATAGTAGCACCACAGAAAATAAAATACTTAGGAATTAATCTAACAAAAGAAGGAAAAGAACTGTTCATTGAAAGGACAATACTCTGGAAGTAGAGATTATAGAAGATTTCATAAAATGAAGAAATATTCCATGCTCCTGGCTAAGAAGAACCAACATTGTGAAGATAGCATATTCTCAAAATTTTTACACCGGTTTAATGCAATCTCTAACAAAATATCATCAGCAAATCTCAAAGACATGGAGAAATCATTCCTAAAAATTACTTGGAACCAGAAAAGACTTGGAATAGTGAAGACAATCCTGGGCAACAAAGCTAATGCAAAAAACATTGGAATTCCTGAATTGAAATTATACTACAAAGCTACTATGATAAATCAACATGGTATTGTAAAAAAAAAAAATAGACCTGAAGATCAATGGAATAGAACACTTGGCCACCTTATCTTCAACAATGGGCCAAGCATGTTTATTAAAGGAAAGGTAGCCTCTTTAACAAATGGTGCTGGAAAACCTGGGTTTCTAAATGCCAAAAACTAAAACTTGACCCAGATCTGTCACTATGAACTAAACTAAAGCTAAAGTGGATTAAAGATCTAAATATTTATTTAGCAACTCTTAATATCTTGAAAGATAAATTAGGAAGAAATCTTGAAGATATCAGCGTAGGCAAGAAGTTCGTGGAGAAAATAAAAAATGCACGTGTACCACTTGAAAGAATCAACAACTGGGATCTCTTCCTGCTGAGAAGTTTTTGCACATCAAAACAACTACCAACAGAGTGAAAAGATAACCCACAAATTTTGAAAAAGATTTTAACAAGTAGTTCGACAAAGATCTTTTACTTAGAATTTATGAAGAACTAAAAAACATTTTGCCCTAAAATTCATAGAACCAGTCCAGAAACGGGCAGCTAAGATAAACACATACTTCTCAGAGGAAGAAATACTACAAGCTTATAAATAAATGAAGAAATGCTCCACATCACTAGCCCTCCATGAATTGCATATTAAAATAACACTTAGGTACCATCTTGCCACAGAACGAATGGCTGTCATAAAGAAATCAACCAACAAGAAATACTGGAGAGGTTGTAGGGAAAAAGAAACCCTTCTCCACTGCTGGTGCAAATTCAGACTGGTGCAGCCATTATGGAAACCAGTTTGGAAACGCCATAAAAATCTAGGACTGGAAATCCTATTCAATCCAGCTATCCCCCTACTGGCAATTTTCTTAAAAGAACTGAAAACATCATGTCATAGTGATTTTTGCACATAGATTGATAACAGCACAATTTTTAAAAGCCAAATCTTGGAAACAACAGAAATGCCCCTCAACTGAAGAATGGATGAAAAGTTTTTATACAATAGCGTATTACTCAAGTATAAAGAATGATAAACTCAAACCTTCATATGTAAGTGGAGGTACCTTAAACATATACTCATAAATAAAGTAAACCAGACCTCCATCTGTAAATATTGTATATTCTACCTAGTATAATGACTCAGTAAAGATATAAAAACGTGAAAGTATAACACTTTTAAGTGGAAAGCAAAAACTTAAGGATTAATCAATGAAGATATAGCAAGCAAAAAACATGGCCATGGCAAAACCATGCACTTTTATACACAGGATGACTTAGACAATGGTCCTAATAATCTCTAACAGGATTTTTTTTTACATCAGCTTCACTGAAGCAAAATTTACACATAACAAAACTAGAGTTTTAGAAGTATGTATTTCAACAAGCAATGATATAAATGGAGAATTATACAATCATCAGTAAAATCATTTCCAAAACTTGGATGATAAGACTTTATGGTGAAACCCTTCCCACAATCTTGGCCAATGCTAAATATAGCTCTGATATGTACTGATGCAGATTTACAATTTCTAGAATTTCATACAAATATAATATACAGTGTCTGACTCCTTTTGCTTAGCATCCAACAAGTTTTTGAAAGTAGAAGATAATTGGTAGAATTCTCACCATGACATACCATGTATACTAATATCAGTTAACCAAGCAACTACACTGAGGATAGCAATGTGCAATGCTAAACCCATGCCTGGAATGCCTGTCATTCCTGTCCTTAAGATGCATGCTGCTTGTACTGTCATATCAATTATTGCTATAATATCTATCAAGTAAATGTTTTTTAAGACTGTAATAAAAGAGAATAAGAGACAAGCAAAAAATTACCATAGGACTGACCTCCTACAATTTTGTATACGGTTAGATTTCTAAATTTCAGTGTTAAAATGTGCAATTGGTTTTATCACATTCTATGGTGATTTGTAAGAATACTAGTGATTTATGGAACATACCGATCACATGTTATGTCTAACCTATTGATGTTCATAAAGACAGTGATGTTAAGCTCAAGTGTGTATGTTATATGGTAATAATATCACTATGCTTCTCTTCTGGAGGATTAAAAGCTTAAATTTGCAAAAATTTAGTGAAAAGGAAGGGCTACAAGGATAGTCAATATTTATCAATATTTAGCACCTCTAGGTTAGTGAGGACTCAGGGCATAAGAGAACCTGTACTGCAACATTCTGTAACTCAGTGCTGTCCAAAATTTTCTGTTCAAGGAAATTAGGGGGCCACAGAGGAAAGGGATCCATGATGTATTGTGTGCCTAAAGAGAGTAACCTAGAGAATAAACATTCTCTCAGGCTTTCCCAGACAGCAAACTGGTCAAGCAATGGTGATGACTCATCCATATTGCTGACACGGACAAAATTTCTACAAAATAGTGCACATGATTTCAGGGTAAATTCTGAAGGAATTTGACTGACCTGATCAGATACAAAAGTTATATTTTTGTTAGCACTTGTTTAACTTGGTCTTAGCTATCCAGCAGAGAAGTTTTACTACAAGGTATAAAAAGTAAAGCCGTATTAATATGCTGACCTGTAAAAAGCTCAAATCAACAGCTTCGGACACTGCCCATTGTGCTGATAACTTATTACTGGTATGAACTATTTGACTATACATACAAGTACTTTCTCCTGGCTCATTGAGAAGAAATATTTGTACCAATACTTCTTTGAAAAGTTATCACATCTGTATCTTGTCCTCTGAACAACTACTATGAAGACAACAACATGCATTGCATTAATTATTGTGGCTGCCCTACTAATATCCATTGAAACTGTCTCATTAGTTCTTTATCATCAAAATTAATAAAATTAAGAACAGCTGTTTAACAATGGTTGAGATATTACCTATTTTATCATCAAATATGTTGGTAAATTTCGCAAATATACTTATGTAAGATTGGACAAATGATTGAATATTACCAATTGCTTTCAAGAAACCTTAAGCTTTTCTTATTGTCTTTCCTTTTAAAACATTGCTTTAAGGACAATATAGTACTAATTTGACATGTTATTAGACATGGTACACAGTTAGAAGCCTGAGATGTCAGGTATTCAAACATGGTTTTTGTATTGAAATCTTAACCTGCTTTAAACTGAAATAAACCTTGCCTCTTTAAACTCATGAGTGTTGGGTATTTTGTGTCAGAAATGAAAAAGTGACTAAGACACATGGAACACTGAACATAAAAATGCCATAAGCATAGAGCAAAACCATTTGAAATAAGAAACCTTGTGTGCTGAAAATGTCAGGTTTAAACAAGTGGGACTACCAAGGCCTTTGTACCACATATGTACAACTATATAGCCTAGGTGCCAGATGTGGAGGTACTGGAAATTATATCAGCCCTGTTGACTTTCCATCTTGCTTTGTTATTTTTCATTTACATCTTCTGTTCCTCAAGTTTAAAATGGGAATCGTTATTCTCTGATTATATAACCTCCATATGACTTTTATAGAGGTTCATAGGTAAGAGTTTGCCTTGAATTCGAGAGTGGAATTGGTGTTAGACTTTTGAAAATAACTTATGCATCTGTTGGATATTGAAATTATTTGTTTTGGTTTTACATGGGATACTTATATCATCTTACGCAAAATTTTGACTTTATGTTCATTTGGAGATTAATATGATTGAAATAGTTATATGTGAATATCAAAATAATAAGGAATGAGAGGTAGGGATATAGCTTAGTGGTGTAAGCATCTGCTTGGAAAATACAAGGTCCTGAGTTTCATCCCTGGTACCAAAAAAATGTAAGAATTTGTACGTAACTAAAGGCGTACTATTAGCTTGAATAGCTGGCAGACTGTCCAAAAATTTGTAGGGCATTCTTTGCATCATCTGTGTCTTCCATGAAGTCAAGATCTTGCCATCTCCTGCACAACTTCCCTCTGGTGATGTTCTTCTATTCTGTTTCTTTGCTTCCATGAAATATACTTTTTTATCTTCCACTGCCTTCTGTGAAATTACTGCCCTGGATCCACCTGATTATGGACTGGATACCCTGCAAATACAAACCAAATTAAACCTGTCTACTTTTAAATTGAATATTTATTTCTAGGAACAGGGAAGTGACTAATACAAAAATTTACCATCCACCTAAATTATAATTCAATTTCAGTTGAAAAACATAAATGAGGCCAAAAAAGGTCTTAACCAGAAAAAAAAATCAAATTTTGCAAGTCCATTAATCTTTTCTTTGCCCCTAGAAGGGAGCAGTTTTCAAAAGTATTATTTCTCTGTAGTGAGTAGCAAGTCATTCAGGGAAATATTTAATACGTAAGTGGTGCACTGATCTGTTCATGTAGTGACACTTTAAAAATTAGTATACATGCCGGGCGTGGTGGCGCACGCCTGTAATCCCAGCACTCGGGAGGCTGAGGCAGGAGGATTGGTGCGAGTTCGAGACCAGCCTGGGCTACAAAAGTGAGCTCAGGATCAGCCTCAACTGCATAGCGAGACCCTGTCTCAAAAAGACAAAAAAAAAAAATAAATAAATAAATAAATAAAAATAAATAAATAAATTAAAAATTAGTATACATAGCCGGGCGTGGTGGCTCACGCTTGTAATCCCAGCACTCGGGAGGCTGAGGCAGGAGGATTGGTGTGAGTTCGAGACCAGCCTGGGCTACAAAAGTGAGCTCAAAGCCAGCCTCAACTGCATAGCAAGACCCTGTCTCAAAAAGACAAAAAAAAAAATTAGTATACAGTTTCTTATTTAAAAATGTACCGTGCATAGAATAGTGGACTAGTGTCTAGGTTAAAAAAATATTAAGTAGTAGGTAAATAAGTTTTTCTTTTTAAGTAGTTGCCCATTTATATGGTACAGACCCATATAATAAACTATGTGTTTATACTCAACAAATACAATTCTACATAATAAAAGTTTCTGTGTGTCTTCCTATTGAAATTCAGCCCTTCAAGCATTTTGACCTTTTTAAGAAAGCCAGGTTCGTAGTGAATCATGGTGCATTAGGAAGGTAAACATATTAAGCACTTGTTATTCAATGGATTTAGATTTAGAAAGTCATTGTCAGTAGGTTAATCCATTTGTACAGACTGTGTCTCTAGGAGACATCTTAAACAAAGATTTTTCCAAAAGGCTAATTTCTGGGAATATATGCTAAATGTCAAATAATAAATATTAGAATAGCACTTCAATTGCCTAATTCAACTTGGTGTTCATTTTCTTTCAGCCCTATCTATAACTGAAATTTAGTGTACATAAGACTAATGAAAGACTCTTTGCAAACCAGTAAAAAAATTAGTATACATTGACTTTAATTTACTTATTTATTTAATCCCTTGAGTAATATTGATTAAAAGAGGATCAAATGGGGAAACATGTCACATAGCAAGTACAGCAAGTACATGGCAGATAAGCACTTTCCTACAAGTCTAAGTGAAGGAGCTCTGTTCTTCTACCCCAAAGTGATTGAAGCCTATTTAGGAAATCCATGTTAGTCATCCTTAAGGGAAGTATGTTGGTGAGTACTTTTTAATCCTGGCATTCAGTGAATACATTGCCAACCACATTTTTATTGGACATTGCCTCTCTAGTGTTCAGTCCTGAGTGTCTACAATAACCCTACTCATCTTAGATAACTATTGTATTCTTCCATCAGAAGATGTAACCCTAACTTAAATGAAGGGGAAAGTGTCTAATACTAATCTAGCTCTTTCCAGCTTAAGAAGTTTGTATCTGTGATGGGTAATCAGAGACACTCCACAGAGGTCTATCTAAATGTCCTTAGTGTCAATCTGATAACTCAGTCGACTAAAATGCCTGCTTATACAAAGCGCAGTGAATGGGATTTGATCCCAGGCCTGCCATGCCAGCCCTGCCTGCCAGGCAAGCTGAGATGATAATTGAGACTGGGTGTGGTGGCATGTGCCTGTAATCTCAGCAGTTGGAAGACTAAAAACAGGAGAATCATTGCAAGTCCAATCTACATAATGAGATCTTATAGATCCTGTCTTAAATACAGAAAAATAAAAATAAAAAATAAAGGTACTCAGTAGGCAGCAATTGTTCTTGTCTTGAGTACACAGAAATAATTAAGTATATATGGGCCAAATAATAAAATGGACAGGGTAATTATAAATGTAGCCAAAAAAAATTTCCAGTAGGAGCAGTCAGCAATAGTTTACCATAAAGAGAATAAGAAGAAAGTGCAGAGAGTTTCAGAATCAGTCATGTCATTAGCTTATCATCTAATATTCTGAAAAGCTATTGAGATATTAGCAGAAGGATCAGGAATGTACACACAGCATTCAGCTTTTATAATTGCACAAGTACCCCCTTGTGCTGCTATGACAATATCTAATGCCATTTGATTTTGTCAGAGAGTTTGCCTCATTAAATTTACTTCCTCACTCTGGAGACAAAGACCAGATACAGTGACACTTAAGGCTCACTGAGTGTAGTTAGGTAAGGCCTTGATATGTTGCATAATATCCTCTAAGCATAGGGAAAAGATACAGCTATATTCTTAATGATCCTGGCCTAGTGTATTTTTTTTTCTAAAAATTACACTGAAGATTCTTTAAAGGCTCTAGCTGCATCCCTATTAAATAAAAGTAAGGGTCTCATGCTGAGGACCAAAACTGTAGATATCAATGTGGTTATTTTCAGATATGGATTGATTATCTATGATTGCCCTTCACTGTAAGACATCTTAGTACAAATGCCTCCTTATGTTGATTACAGAAAAAATTAGTCCTATTCTCACTAGCATAACTCTACTGAATAAATGGGATGAATGCCATGTCAAACAATTTCTACACAGTAATTTTACACACTGATGATTGATTCACAGAATACTATTTTAATCCAACTAGAATTTAGTGAGAAGGCCCCAATTGCACTCATTGTATCTGGGGAATGAATTTGTAACTCTGATTCTCAACCAGATGATACAAAGATGCATGATAAGATTTTCAAGGTTACAAGGCACAAATGTGAAAAGTAGACACAAACCTCCAAAGTTGACCACCATAACAGTCGAATAGACGTGTTTCACTGTTATGATTATTTGGCTTCTATTTTCACATATTTGTTTTTTGTAATTGATTTCAATCAATAAAATACTAAATCATGGATCATTAAAGAAAAATCGAACATAAATATCTTGTTAATACTCACTTCAAATTTTTTTCTTCAGCCCTTCCTCCATTGCCCTAGGATGGTGTGGAAGGTGAGAATAATGGACAGTCAGCTCCTCCCTTCATCCTTTTACCCAGAGCAGTGCAGCTGATAAAAAAAATGTGTCAAATCTATCCCTCCTCCCCTCTCCTAGCAGGACTTAGACCGTGGAGAGCTGAAGAAATACGAGCAGCACAGGAGAACCTTGGCTAAGGCTCACACGATGGACATCTGGAAATATCCCATGCAACATATTAATATGAGTCAATATGTGATCTCTAACATTGGTTTTTCCTGTCATTCATCAACTATGTCACTTAATTTACGATGCATTCATGTGAGTAAACATTTTTCTCTATTTGGATTATACCTTAGGCTTTCTCTTCCAATCCTTCTCTCCTGTGTCTCACACTTACCAAAACACGGAATGTTCATCATTTGCCCTCTAAACTTACTCCTACTAACTATAAAAAAACTTTCATCTGTCTAACCTACATCCCATTATCAGTCCAAAAGGGGGTAACATCTCTCCACTAAATGGAAATTCATTATATATAAATTGCTGGTATAAGTAGTTACATTATATTATATTTCTCTATACCATCATTTAGTCATAAATATCATCTACTATATATCATAGTTTGTCAGGATCTAGGCTACAGTTGAATCTAATGATATTGGCAAGTGAACTACTTAAACTGGACTGTCATATATTTCACAGTCAAATTTTTCCCACGTGTATGACAACACTGTGATAATAAGGGGTCATACACATTACTATAGTCCAATAGTGGATATACCAAATATATGAGCCTGAATTAAAATTGGCAGTAACTCACTGGTGTTAATATGTTGCACAAAGAAGTGGTTGGGATAGGCAAAAAGATGAAGAACCACCTAAATATATCCTGAAGAGCATACAACTTCTAGCAAACAACAGTGATAAGACTATCTAACATAATGAATCTACAAGTATCAACACAGAAAACAAAATAATGCAGAAAATAAACAGGATGAAGAAGCAAAATGCAATACCAAGTGGCCAACCTATATAGACAAATTCAGAGAACAAAGAAAGAAGAAAAGAAAGGTGACAAATGGAACTCTGTAAAGAGTTATTAGTAAAGGTGAAAAAATAGATAAGGCCATAGTAAAAACAAGCTATAATGAGAAAAAATAAAGGACTATCAAAATAGAAAGGCATTAAAGAATACATAGATAAGTAGAGAACAGGGAAACAATAGAAATCATGAATGTTCAACAGACAAAAGATAAAATCAATGAAAAAGATCAAAATGCAGGGGATTACAAACTCCACTGAAATCATATTAAGTAAGTTTAATGAAGGCTAGGAAAGAATATCAAATCTGGAGGACAGCAACATCAATTCCAGAGGAAAAATGCGTATCTTAAAAATTGAATATGACCATGAAATATTCATCCAATAACTAAAGAATGAAGCAAAGATGGATAACATAATACTAGTTGGAATCAGTGAGAAAGCTGTAATCAGTTTAAAAGCCATTCTCTCAGGCTTTCACAGAGAGCAAACTGGTCAAGCAATGGCCTTGACTCATTCAGATGGTTGACACTGACAACAGTTGTACAAACACTGTACATGGTTCCAAAGTAAATCCTGAGGAGGTTTAACTGACTTTGAGAGATACAAAAGTTACAGGTTTTGCTACACAGATCATGCTTAAACTTGCCCTTATCCACCCAGCAGAAAACATTAAGCAAAAGACAAAAAAAAAAAAAAAAAAAAAAAAAAAAAAAAAAAAAAAAAAAAAAAAAAAAAAAAAAAAAAAAAAAAAAAAAAAAAAAAAAAAAAAAAAAAAAAAAA
>PVJA010021524.1:0-23603 GCA_004027025.1 Myocastor coypus | reverse complement strand
TTATGAATAGAATTACTTTCTCTTAGTTCAATGAGAAGAAATTTGGTTGTTCCAATAATGATTTTAAAAATTATAACATCTACACCCTGTGCTCTGTATAACTAATAGGAGGACAACAATATGCATTATATCAAATATTGAAATGTACTACTAATGGGTTCTGAAACTCACATTGTTATACACTGTTATTTCTTATTAAAAGTAATTTTATAAAAGCAGAGCAAACGTAGCCCAACAGCAGACACAATCAGTCCACCTCAGACAGGAAGAATTGGGAAAAGCTGAGCCCAGCAACCAGGTCTGGCTGATCAAATACAAGTTTGATAGAACTAGAGTCAATGAGCTGACAGACAATGTTAGACCCAGTGAGGCAAAATTGAGGCCCTGACCTATAGGCAGGATCTGTATTCCCAGGCCTATCATGCCAGTCCCCACCCAAGAGCACACTGAGACTGCAATTGAGCCTGGACATGGCAGCATGCACCTGGAATCCCAGTTGTTGGGAGGCTGGAAATAGGTGGATCACTGCAAGTTTGATCCATATAGTGAGACCCTGAGTACCCTGTAGACTCTTCCCTAAAATACAAAGAAAAATGATCTGATTCTTTGAAAGAATAAATAAATGGAATAATCCCTAGTCACCTTCATTAAAAGGAAGAAAGAAAAAAACTAAAATTCAAGTAATAGGCAATGAAAAGGGCAAAATCACTGTAGATCCTGTAGTAGGGGTCAGACCACCAGTAGCTATTTCAAAAATATTTGCTGTCACAGAATCAAAAACACAGAAGAAATGAACAGGTTCTGAAATTGGTACAAATTATCAAAACTGAATTGAGAAGATACAAAAACTCTAAATAACTCAACATTAACCAATGAAATTGAAAATATAATACAAGCCTGGATTCTAATGAGCTGGCAACTGAATCCTAAAACAAATTTAAAGGAGATTCAATCCCAGTACTCCTCAAACTTTTCAATAAAATTTACAGTAAAACAATGCTTCTGAAATGACTGTTGGAAGTATTACACTGATAACAAAACTGAGAAAAGTTTTAACCACAAAAGTGAATAACAGACTAATCTCATCATGAACATAGATGCAAAAAATCCTCAATTACATACTAGCAAATTGGGTATAGAAAATCATCAATTTTATAAATCAAGATCAGGTAGGGCAAGGTAAATTCTTATATTCAAGTCCAATACTCATTCATGATCAAAGCCCTACAGTATATGAACTAGAAGTTCTATAAATCAATCTGATAAAGTCATTTATGAAAAACCAATGTCCAATATCATTCCATTTGGAGAAAAACTTTATGCATTAACTATCAAATCAGATTATAATACAAGGATATCTGCTATTACAAATTCTATTCAAAATAGTTCCAGAGTTATTAGTCTGAGCCAATATACCAGAGAAACAAATAAAAGGAATAAGAATAGTTAAGGAAGATGTTAAAATGTCATTATTCTTAGTAATGTGGTACCTCACATGGAAGGCCTAAGATACTCCACCAGGAAGCTCATAGAATAAAAACACAAATTCAGTAGCATAGCATGATACAAAGACAATACTCCACAATCAATATCATTTCTCTCCTCAGATAACAAATTCATTCAGACTGAAATTAAAGAAACAATATACTTCACAATAACATCCAAAAAACCTACCAAAGGAAGTAAAAGAACTACACAATTAGAGTTATGATACTAGAAAAAAGTTATAGAAGAGGTTTCCAGAACATGGAAATGTTATGGTTTGTGTCTAGATGTCCCCCCCAAAACCTCATGAAATCAGCAGAGAAAAATAAATACTGCAATTTGTAGGCCTGGGACTTGATCTGTAATATTCGCTCTTCTCTAGATTTCCACTTTTCTGACCCACTAAAGACTTTGCACATTTCAGTTTTTATGGTTGTATAAACCAATTCCACAAAATATATATTTTCCTACATATGTACACATATATCATTTGTTCTCTTTCTCTGTAAAACCTTAACCCAGGCAGACTTTTTTTATTCCAATGTTGGTTTGAGTAAAAATGATTCAAAATTGGGTCTTGTAGTGTATGAAAAACTTAGATTTTTGTTATGGTTTGTGTCTAGTTTTCCCCCAAAGCTTCATGTAGTCATTGGGCGGGTCCTTCTATAGATTGAGACTTGACTCATGAGTCACTGGGATTATGTGTTTTAGTACCGATGGGATTATCGGTCTGAGTATGGCTGGGACTATAAATATGATCTAGGGTGGATATCCTAAGGCAGGAGAGCCTGATAGGAATATAAAGAGAGACAGAGAGACAGACTAGAGCTGTTGCTCTGCTGCCCTGTTTGGTCGGTTGCCTCTGTAGTGATTGTTCCTGTTCCACCGCCATGAACTGGATGCTCTCTGCCCTGTTCCACTCAGCCTTGCGAAGGCCAAATATGGACTGAAACCTCCACGAACTGTGAGTGAAATAAACCTTTCCTTCCTTCATCTTGTGTGTTGGGTATTTGTCCCAGCAATGAGTGAAAAGTGACTAAGACAGAATTCGGTGCCAGAGAAGTGGGGTCTTTGCTGTGACTAACCTGACCATGTGGATTACAAGCTTTTGGGAATAGTTTATGGGAAGAGATAGGAAAGGTACAGAGATATCGGCTAAAAGCAAAGCACTAGAACGGCTTCAGCTGTTGTTTGGGAGATTCTGGTCAGAGCTCAGACCAGAATGCTGATAGGAAGCTTAGTAATAAAGACCGGACTGGTGAGGTTTCTGCTGAGAAGCACAGCATTGGTCACTGGACTCCAGATGATTTGAGCTATGGATTGGCTGAAAGTCTTTCGGAGTTTTGCTCGTGGCCAGAGACTTTGCCTAAGACTGAGATTAAGCATGGTGGACTGATTATTCTTTCAAGAGACATTTGAAAGCAACAGACTATTGGGGCAGTGGCATGGTTTTTATTGGTTGCTTTTAGCTAGATTTATGATGAAAATCAAGAGAAAAGAGCCAAGCAGGATGATTTAAAATGTGAGTTTGGCCAGAAAGGAAGCACCAGGAAAGCTGTGGACTGCAAAGATGGAGCTGAGAGGATCTCCATTGCTGGGAAGGAACCAGCGAACCGAAAAGATGGCCTGACAACATCACAAGAGGTGGCAGCTCTCCACTCTTTGCAGCTTCAGAATTGCAAGGGAGAGAAGCTCTGCCTTAAGAAAGCCACAGAGACCCAAGTACCAGAATGGTGGCAGCGGCCAAACTTGGTTCCAAAATGGCTCCTGCATGGAGACTATGATTTTCAGAATCATGGTCAGAGTGCTCAGCGATCTAGGCCCTTGACCCCTTCAGCCAAGAAAGAAGGAAGCCTGGCTACTGTTCTAGCTGCTAGCAACCCTTGGCATCATCCACATAGGTGTATGCAGAATGTTGGAATTCTGAAGTTACGAAGGCTTCCACCTTGATCTCAGAAGAAGGCCTGGGAGGCCAGGCAGTGTACCCCTGAGAGGGCAGTGTATGAAGCTGTTTATGAGAAGCTTGTTCAGTGGAAATCCCGTAATTTTGGAAAAGCCAGGAACATGGATTGTGCAAAGAGGGAGCAATGCCGGCCAAAGAGAGAAGCCATGGAAATTACCACCAAGAGTGCCATAGGAGTGGAGTTGAATGATGCTCACAACTCAGTGCAGACTGCTTCGGATGCTCCAATTGGAACTATGGGATTTAATGTTTGCCCTGCTGTATTTTGCACATGTGTTGGTCCCAATGTTTTGTATTACCTTGTTGTTTGCAACTTTTGGAATTGTAATGTTTATCTTATGCATTTGAATGTTGAATATGTTTAACTCTTCTATTGTACAGGGGCTCACAGTTGAGAGTTTGCCTTAGATCTTGGAGGAGACTTGGGATTTAGACTTTTCAGCAATGCTGAAACTATTGGAACTTTTACAACTCTTCCAGATGGACTAAAATGTCTTTTGTATAAAGGGGTATATATGAGACTTTGGGGGTCCAGGGGCGGAATGTTATGGTTTATGTCTAGTTGTGCCACCAAAGGCTCATGCAAACATGAGGCGTGGCTTCTATAGATTGAGACTTGATTCACAATCCTTGGGATTGTGTTTTAGTACTGATGGGATTATTGGTCTGAGCAAGGATGAGACTATGGGTGTGGTCTAGGGCGAATATCCTAAGGCGGAGAGTCTGAATGTAATATAAAGAGCAGCAGAGAGACAGACTGGAGCTGTAGCTGTCGCTCTGCTGCCATGTTTGGTTAGCTGCCTCTGCCACCATTTTGTTACTGTTCTGCCGCCATGAACTGGATGCTCTCTATCCTGTTCCGCTCAGCCTTGGACCAGCCAAATATGGACTAAAACCTCCACGAACTGTGAGCTAATAAACCTTTACTTCCTTTATTTTAGTGTTGAGTATTTGTCCCAGCAACGAGTAAAAAGTAACTAAGACAATTTCTATCAAAACATAAATATTTTGTTTGCATTGTTTAGTAGAGCAAATCTTTCAGATAATGATTTGTACTGCAACATATGAAAATTTGGATTTATTATGCTATGATTAGTAAGTCTGTTTCACAGGTTTCCATTAGTATAATGGCAATAAATAAAAGATTTATTTTGACTACCAGTTCTGTATATTCCAGTGCATAATCACCCATTTTGCCTTGGGACTCATGGTAGGACGTTTTAGATGATAAACCAAGAAAGAGCAATAGAAAAACAGGAAGTGATCAGGTCTGCACAAGCCCTTTGGAATAAAATTCCCTAGTAACCTCAGAACCTCCCTCTAGACCTTACAATCTAAAAGACTGCAGTATTTCCCACTAATGCCAACTGGGCGCTAAACGTTTAATGTATCTTTGTGTAATGCATATCCAAGTCTTAGTACTAGGTAAGTATGAATGTTTCTAGGAGATTTATCTAAGTATCTAAATCATTAAGCAAATATGTATCTTTAGCACAAGTGATTTCCTGGAAGACAAAGTATTATTTAAATATCACTATGATTATAAGAATATAGGACCCACTAGCCATGGTGTCACTGACCTGTAATCCCAGCACTGAGGAGACTGAGGGAAGAGGATCACTGTGAATGTGAGGCTGGTCTAGCGTACGAAGTGAATTCAACACTAGCCTGAAACCTTGTCTTGAAAAAGACAAAAGTAAAAAGAAAAGAAATAGAAAAGGAATACAGGACACAGGTAAATTCAACATTTTTGTGACTAATTGGGTGGTGTTCTACTGTCATGAGTTTTCTAATGTGAAATAATATAATACAGGACACATTTATAAGATGTATTTATAATCACCCCCAAGAATTATATGCAACAATGCAGAGTAGGCCTCAATCTAATGACAATGTACCACATGAATCTAGCTGAAGACCTAGAGCTAAGGACAATGCATGCCATAAGCCCAAATGGAGTCCAAGAGCTCATCACAATCTTTCTTTCAGGGCCACTTTATGAATCTGTGCTGGAAAGACCTAAAGTTCAGTGATGGAAGCTAGAAAGTCTATGCAAATGGGATGAGGGCTCTGTGCTAGCATGCTGAGGGATCTTAGCTAGAGCCAGGGCATAATACTTAAAAACTACAGCTTCCCACAAAAGTACCATAGACATACTCAGCAATAGTGAGGTTCTAAGCTCCTCCAGCCATAAGGAATGTTGTGTTCCAACAAGAAAGCTAACAAGACAAGCTTCTCCACAAGGCTGAGCAAGGCCCTGTCTTCCCCTCTGAAGACAGAAAGTGGTGCTCAAGTTTAGAACTAGAACTCCCTCAAAATGAACCACAGTCATTTCCAATGACCACAACTTCCCAAGCTTCTCCTCTGACAAAAAAGCCAAGTTCATCAGGAGAGCCAGTATGACAAACTCCTTCAGCAGAATAGCCCAAGAGAACCATTAGCATCCAAGAGATCAAACAGCTTCTCCAAACAGCTTCCCTAACAACTTCTCAACAACTTCTCCAGTTCTGCCTCTTATGCTGCTGGCAACTATCCTCAGATGGGACTCCCACACTCAGCACCACTCTATTTCAATTCAGCTGTATGTAACAAGCTGACAAACAGTATTGCACTACAAGTATACTCCCATAAATAAGGCTAAATGCGAGTCAACTGTAGGAACATGGATGCTCCTTGAGACCATAATGTTACATAAAATAAGCCATACACATGAGCTTACATAGTCTACATTTTCTCTTATATGAGACACTCAAAATATAAATACAAAGCAAAATAAAATAAAGGGAAGATAATGAGGAAAAAAAGAGAGATCTTTTTTGTTCCTTTCTGCAAATGGTAAACGAACCAAAAGATGGAGACAGTAGAAGTGGGAGAGGAGGCAAAGGGTTAAAAAAGAATTAAGATAGATAATATATATTGACCAACTCTCCATGAAGAATGTGCACATTATATGCTGCAAACACGTAATAACAATTTAAAAAATAAAAAATAAAATTTAATAAGGAAAAAGATATGTCCATAAATAAACTTAATTTTATAACTATGGTACAAAATTACGTAGTGTAAATCATGGATAACAAAACTTGGGCCTCACATCAGACTCAGGCTTCACGGAGTTCAGTGACAGGCTAGAGCAAGTAGTTTCATCCGTGTCTACCCTTATTTCACTTTGTTCAAAACCCAGAGATGTGAAACCCACCTACTGTCAAACAAGGAGTGGCATTAACTTGCCTGAAGAATACGAACTGCACTATGAGTTGTGGCTGTGAAGGATCTAAGTGGCATTCCTTGTGGGATTTTAACACTTGATGATTTGAGGCAGTAGGGCTAACACCAGTGAGAGATTTCCACTAGAGATTAAAAGATAGAGATTTGACTGCACAGAGACCATAATAAATAATTTCCAGATTTATAGCCAAATCCTATTAGGGAATGATTAGTAACAATTAAGCTACATCTATTAGAAGGCTTTATACTGCTGCTGAGTTGCTATACTTTAATTGTACCACTGCATCTGATGGCAGGCCTTAAGTCAGAATCTATTAGTCTGGATTACCTGACAATTATTTTATTTGCAAAAATGGTCTGTGCTTCTAAACTGCACTGCACATATTTTTCAGTCACATCTCTGGTAAGTACACAACCTATCCCTAGACAAATTGATAAAATGCAAATATCAGTCAGGAGTTTAATTAGAATGTGGGAAAGTTCATTGATGAGATAGCAGGACACTGAAAATATCAACAAAGGAAAGCTGCATTTAAAGGAAAATATATGTTGTATAATATGTGACAAGAAATCTATTCAATAAACCCCTTAAAACTGTTTTGCCAGCGGGTGACAAACACCTAAATTAAAAGGCAAGAGTTTGAAATTTTTCATAACAAAAAAATGTGGACACAAAAAATAGATCAGTTATTGAAGCCCATCAAATCATCTAATTTGTCTTCATTGAAAGCATCATTCTTAGTGTGTAACTGCATTGTTAAAATTACGACACCTGCAGGGTATGGTGCTACATGCTTATAGTCTCTGCACTCTGCAGCCTGTAACAGGAGAATCTTTGTTACTTTGAGATCAGCCAGGGCTACAAAGCGAGATCATGGCCAGCCTAAACTGCACTGTGAGAGAGACCCTGTGTCACAAAGAAAAAATGCACAACACCCTTTATTATTGGTCAACTGATGACTCTACTTTCTGCAAAGGATATTTTTTCATGAACATTTATGAAAGTTGTTACATATTCTTCCTTCAGCTAGAAGCATAGCTAGATTGAATTGATGAAGTAAAAAATGGTAGTGAGATGCATTTGTCACTGAAAGTTGATGAATCACTATAGTGTGCCATACAAGTTGACAAGTATGCCAATATTGACAACACTATATCAGTTTTTTTTTGAGTTACATTTTTCAAAAGCATCCACATAGTAATATATGTACTTTTGTTGTGAAACAACACTGTGGCAGGAAAACCATTCAAGTCTTTGAATGATTATATGTCAGGAACACTGAACCCATCATTCTGTGTTGATGTACAGGTTCCTACATAGTATTCCATGACGGTATTTCAGTGTAACACGTTGTTTCTGAATGTGAGTCTACATACCATGTCACCCATAGACAAATGGAGGCTACTCAAAATTTGTCATTTCAACTTAACACCATTTTATATGATATGATTAAAATTTCAAAGTAAAATACATTCCTTTACCTTTTGTTTTATGCAACATGAGGAGAGATGATGCTGTCATGGTCAACTTGTACCATGTGGGAAGCTCACCTTAGGAATATTGCTAGTAGCCATAAGAGGCAGAACATGAAAGAAAGAAGTGTATAAGCTGCTAGAAAATTGTTTAGAAGCTGTTAGGGAAGCCACAGACAGCTGGGGGTTTTCCTGGAAGAGCGTGTCTTACTAACTTTCCTGACAAATTTGGCTATTACCACTGTCAAAGGCCCTCAGGACCTTGTTCTTGCTTAGAATAGCTGACACTCACTTTGGGGGAGTTCTGGTCCACATTTTGAGTATTATTTCCCCGTGTTTGAGTAGATGATGCACAGCCCAACCTCCTAGGAAGATTGTAGAGTTGGCTTTCCTGATAGGAACTTGGCTTTCTTCATAATCAGAGCAGCTTGAGACCTCACTGTCACTAAGGTTGGTTGTGCTACTTTTTGAAGGATCTCTGGTTCTTTCTTTGTGCATCTATTCCTCTATCCAGTTCAAATCGATCAGCCTCATAGAACAGATCCTTTATCCTACTGACACAGACTTTCTAGCTTCCATCAATGACTTTAGGCCTTCCCAGCAGAGATTCATGGGCTCTTGGATCGCAGTTTGACTCATAGGAGGGATTGTTCTGAGCTCGAGGACTTCAACTGGACTCATGTGAGACATAGCTATAGATCCAGACTGTCAATTGGATTCTTTTCTTTGTGGTATTACTTTCCCTTTGGTATTTTCCGTGTTCACAGGTTTATATTTTAAACAGTACTCAGAATTTGGTACCTTATGTACACTTTGTGTTTCTTCACAATTCACAATTATACATCATAATAGCCTTATTCAGGATTTGGTATCAGATAGATACACGCACTGCTGGGTACATGTGGTCCAATACATCCAGGTCCTTGACGTAGGCAAATGACAGCCACATCTTCTTATCAGTAAACTAACTTTTACCTGGCAATCCCAGTTATAAAGTGATCAGAAGAGGACTGAAAATTATGAGGAGCAGGCTTTGAAAGTCCCTGACCATTCAAGTTTCCTCCAGAAACGTGAGCATCCAAAGGCAATTCTACTGTCAGCTGCAGAAAGGACCTGTTTTCCTTTTCCATTCTCCTGGAGCTGATGCCTTAGGCCACCAGGGCTCAAGCAGGAGTGTGCATGGCTCTTCCTCAGGCTTCAGGGTACTCAGGATGATAGGTTGTGGCCAGCTGCCAAGGAGTGCACCTTGTGCTCTTAGCTGGATTCTTTTCTTTTCAATATGTGGACAGATTTTTCTACACTCTCTTTGTATATTATGCTTTGGATTACTATTATAAAATAATCTTATAATTAGACTCCCTGTGTTGTATTGTCCTCTAGCAAAACCACAAACTATAGCAAATGACTTTTTATTAAAAATAAGTTTAGGAGAGCTATTATTTAAAACACAAACTATAATGGTATACACTTGAAAGTTGTTAATAAAGTTGGTTTTAATTAACCTTATCACACATACTAAGTGTATGAATTAATTCATGAACTAGAACAATTGTATGCACAAACCATATTATGAGACATAAATATGTACAGTTTTATCAATTAAAGAATAATTTGAAAATAAAGAAACCTTAAAATGCTTATTTAAAAATGATTTCCCAAAATTTACAAACACTCTTCACATAAAAAATAAGTACAAAACAACCTGATAAAGAAATTGCTCAACTTCCTGAATCGGTAACTTACCACAGAACAATATAGATGTCAATCAGCACTAAAATAGTTGCTGCACATTATATGTCACTAGAGAATGAAAACTAAAATAAGTCACAACTGTGCATTTGTCGTGAGAATAGTTAAACTGCAATGTCTCAATGATTGAAATTATTTTAAGAATAATAAATAACAACTTTTCATTCACTTCAGTTGCGATTTCAAAATGATACAGACACTTTGGAAGAATTTAGTGGTATTTTCCTTGCATTTTTTTTCTTTTTTTCTTTCTGGTACTGAGGATTGAACTCAGGACCTTGTGCTTGCCAGGCAAGCACTTATTCTATTCAGCTACCTCCCAAGGGCCACTTGCCTTATTTATAGCATATAATATAGTAACCATAATTCTTGGTGAAGGCATAAATACCTGATGATCTATCCAGACAACAAAATATTGAGAACTAAAAACAATTAAACATAAATTTTGTGAACAAGCATTTTCATTATTATTCTGCATAGACACTTCATTAATAAGTGAACGAAATTAATCTAAAAACACTATATATTCCAAACACTATAGCATTTTAGAAGAGCCAAACTATGAGACAATAAAAATTCAGTAGTTACTAAACACTGGAAGGGAAAAGAGGTATATAGACAGTACACAAGAGAATTTTTTTAAATGTATTTAGTTGTTGCAGGGTCTCACTATACAGGGTCGAACTCGTGGTGATCCTCCTGCTTTCAGACTCCCTAGCGCTGGGATTAGAGATGTGCACTACTATGCCCCAACTCTGTGACTGGCTTAGGCCTGCCTTGGGGCAGAACACGTATGGCGTGCAGTGCCTAAGATCTCACTACTTTCCCAGAACTTGCCTATGTTTGCCTAAGCAGGCGCTTTAATCCTCTGAGTTATCTCACCAGTTCCTTTAAAGAAATAGAAATAACCTGAATAATGCCATAGTAGTACATTTATACATAGGTATAGATCTAAAAGTATGCAGTGCCAGAAGTGAACACTAATGTCAAATATGGCTAACAATGATTTGAAAATATAAGTGCATCCTTTATAAGAAGTACACTGCTGAGGCAGAGTTTGTTAATGGACTGGATGCTAGGGTAAGGAGTATATTTTTAAAAGTTTCTGCCTTGTTCCAAATTTACTATTGCACTTAAAATTTCTCAAATATTATTATGTTACTTTCATAAAATTAAAATCTTTTGCTGAACTACATGCGTGGACAAAACTCTAGAAAGATAGGTAACTATGAGAAATTATTTGAAAGACATTTTTATAACAATTCTTTTTATCTGAAATAGGGCCAGCCAGATAGTTCAACGGAATAAAGCTTCAGCTTAGGAAGACTCAAGGACCAAGGTTCAACCCCAGAGGCGCTATTTCCGGGTGTGCTGAGAAGATGATTGAGACTGGGTGTGGTGGTGCGTACCTGTAATCCCAGCACTTGAGAGACTGAAGACAGGAGGATCACTATGAGTCCGATCTATGTAATGAGATGCTGTGCTAAAGAAAAAAAAACACCAGAAAACATTTTAACTGGAATATGTAAAGAACCTCAATAATTACAGAATTCAATTGTTTCTTTCTGGTGGTACCAGTGGTCAAACTTAGGACTTTATGTTTACTGGGCAAGCACATATTCCACTGTACTATCTCCCCAGCCCGGAGGAATCCAATTAGATATGTAGAAAATTGGATATTTGAAATTTCTCAGATACTCACAATCATTTCCTTTTTTCTGTCAAACAAAGCAAGTAAACTATGTTTTATAGTACTTTTTAAAATTTTCCCCCACCATTTGAGTTGTGTTTATGAATTTGGAGGTATCTTAGAGTTTCCCCTATCTTGTAAACTTGGCTGTTGTTCTACCCTGGGCTTTTATAATCAGTGATACATTTTAGAACCTTTGTGATTGTGCCCTAGTTCAGCTTGCTCAGAATAGCCTTCTTGTTAATGTGTGCCCATTTTCCATCTGTAACTATGTGTTTTCTGTATTTATATGCACCCAAGATTTGGTTCTTACCAATTTGTTATGAATTTGAGCTGAAATCATACTGATGACTAATTTGTCTTTGCATGAAGTGATAAAGTATTTGTGTCAAAATACTATTGTTTTGATTAGAATTTCCTTAGATGGGGAGGTGTATTGCAATTCCTATGCTGTTCTCTCTCTGATAAGAGAAAGAAAATTTATGAATGGTGATTTTGTGTAGCTTTTGGTCTTGTTGAAGGGGTGCAGTTAAGTGATGATCTTCCCAGGTTTGTCATGTCTAATGGAAATTGAATGTGCTACTTTTGAAAATACCTTTTCGTTGCTTTTGCAAAATTCGCTTCATTTATTAAAAAGCAGGTAATTTGCAAAATACATTACATGCAAAAGTCCAGTTTGTGTACATAGAGGTTCATAAATTTGGAACTATTTTGCTGATCAGTTTATGTTCCTTAGGAAAATTCCATAGCTTGTAGTGGTAGTGATATTAAGTGGAGCTGCATGAAATTAAAGCCTGTTTCTGCTTGATTCCTATATGTTTATTAATTATCTTCTATACTATGCTATATTCCTGTTACATTGTCCTCCTTCAGAAATGCACATAATTTAATTTCTAATCACTTTAAAATGCTATTTGGTCAGGAATTTTACATTTTAGAGTTACTGGCACAAAACTAACCACCAACTTATGTGTGATACCAGTAGTTACAGTGAAGTTTGTATGACTTTTGGATTTTTACAGCTTTCTTAGAAAAGCTGGAAGGGCTAAGTCTTCGCAAATGAAATCTTTGCAACATAAAATTCATACAGACAATCACTTCACCGGTGAGTGCTATCCCCTAAGCACTGGAGGCAACTTGGCTTAGTCACAAATAAGAAAGTGGCATAGTAAAGATCTCTGAATCCACTTGCTCAATCCTGAGAGTGAAAAGCCACAGAAATATCAGTCAAGTAATACTTTCCATTTATAAATCACGATGGTGATGTATTCCTCATGCCTTAAATAAAGAATAGATTTGCCATGACCAAAATTAAAAAAACATACTGATAATATCAGACTGACTTAGAAATAAGTAAGGTATACTTATTTTAGGAAAATAACTCCCCCCACAAATGCTTCTTTCTTTACAGTAAATTCAGATATGATCATATTATAAAATATTTAGTTGGTTCCATTTTTATTTCATGATATTGGCTTTATTGATATGTTCTTCTATTTAAAAAGGTTCTCTTTTTTTTCTTTTTTTTTGTCTTTTTGAGACAGGGTCTTGCTGTACAGTTCAGGCTGGCCTTGAGCTCACTTTTGTAGCCCAGGCTGGTCTCAAACTCTCACCGATCCTCCTGCCTCAGCCTCCCGAGTGCTGGGATTACAGGCTTAAAAAGGTTTTCAATAGGGCATTTATCAGTTTTGAAAAAAAGTGAAAGAGAGAGAATAGGAAAGAAATCGCGCCGGGCGTGGTGGCACACGCCTGTAATGCCAGCACTCGAGAGGCTGAGGCAGGAGGATCGGTGTGAGTTCGAGACCAGCCTGGGCTACAAAAGTGAGCTCAATGCCAGTCTGAACTGCATAGCAAGACCCTGTCTCAAAAAGACAAAAAAAAGACAAAAAAAAAAAAAAAAAAAAAAAAAAAAAAAAAAAAAAAAAAAAAAAAAAAAAAAAAAAAAAAAAAAAAAAAAAAAAAAAAAAAAAAAAAAAAAAAAAAAAAAAAAAAAAGGGAAAGAAATCGCTAAGCAGGTACAACAATAAAATATTTTGCTAAATCCATTAAAGATAACTTCTTCATTGTCTGTGAAATCTTATCAAGTGATATAACCTCTCTGTTCCTTGATTTCCTCATTTATGAACTGAGAATATTAGCGAGCTTCATTATGTTTGTAAAAAAATTAAGAAATGTAATAGCAGTTCAAAGTAGTTAAAACTGAACCATAACATAAATTGCTATGTAATAATTTGATGTTTCCTTCTTCTTCCCTGTTCTATATCTCCTGCTCCTACTTCTCCTACTGCTCCTTCTCCTCAAACTATATATTCAAAATGATTGAAGTAATAAGTAACTTAATGAATATTGTGTTTTCAAAATATACTGGATAGCAAGTATTGCTACATCCACCTCATTCTACATAAGGTGTAGTCTTTGTTATGCAGATTTTTAGGTTACATTAATAAATTTAGAATAGAAAAACAGAAAATAACATACATTTTAAGGGATGAATGGGTAGCTCATGATGTCATAAAAGATGAAATATGAGAAGCTACTTATATAGGAGAGTGAGTTTGGTGAGAAAAATTACTATGGGATATTAGGTGATTGCAGCTATGTTAATGTTGAAGTAACAGTTAAGCATGAAGCACAACAGTCATCTGTAAGGCTGACAATGTAAAACAAAGGAGAAAAAAGTTAAGTTGGTAATGAACTTCTTAAACTCACCTGTATTTATATAGTTCTTTAAGTCATTTATGGATATCATTTCCATATAAAACCTTTGTAAAGCATTCTTGTTGCAAAACACAGACTTGAATTTAAAATTCCAATACTTCATGATGAAGAAAAATGCTAATTTATATAAAGTAATTCAAATAACTGAGGAGAAAATGAGATGCAAAGCATAGACATAATAAATTTAACAAAACGATCTACCTCATAGGGTATCCTGATCCGTATAATAATTGGCTAAACTATATTCCTGTATAGATATAAGTTCTGATTGAAAAATCCCATACAATAATTAAATAATATTTTTTGAAATACTGGGTAAACTATATATAGTAAAACTATGCTTTATAAATTAGAGATGCCATGTAGCATAAAATAGCTTTACTTCATCCCTTAGAACAAAGGTCAACTCTTATAAATCTCTAGAGGCATATTTAATTTTCTGAAATCAATGAATTTTGGGAAATATGTATGGAACTACATATTGTCTTAAA
Source organism: Myocastor coypus (assembly GCA_004027025.1). Classification (NCBI taxonomy): domain Eukaryota; kingdom Metazoa; phylum Chordata; class Mammalia; order Rodentia; family Myocastoridae; genus Myocastor; species Myocastor coypus. Next base: position 8,806 of record PVJA010021524.1, on the reverse strand, counting down.
TTTGTTAGAATTTTTCATAATTTATAGGAAAACTTTTATGTGGTTTATTGAGTAATCTAATTTATTTGGATGTTAATTTGAAAATAATAAAAGTAAAATGAAAATAATAATAATAAAAGGTAAGCCATAATACATTAAAGAAGTATGATAATAGTGAGCTATTAATATGTTTATCCAGTTCACTTACTTTCTCTAAATAGTTTATTTTTTCTCAGGATTCCTGGAAGTTATCTTATTATTTAGGGTTGCACACTCAATCTTAAATAATTTAACCAGATATGGAAATCTTATTACAATTAGACAGATAAAAACTGTCCCTGTAGAATTTGGAATTAAGATTTAACATTAGTCTCTAGCTAGAATTGTGAAATGTATTGTAGAAGTTGAATACCTTCTATAGATTCCTGAACAGAAAAAAAAAATGCTAATGCATGCTGAAGGAAAAAGAATAAAATAAATAAAACATCTGAGATGAAGTAAGACTTGAATGGTTAATATTGGCATCTTTTTGAATCTTTGACTGAAGTCCTTTTCTGATGTCTGAATGTATCTCTCTCTCCTACCTTTGGGAAGCTATTTGTTTTTTTTTTTCTTTTTTCTTTTTTTGTATAGGGACTCACTACTGACTCATAGTGATCCTCCTGCTGCCTACCTCGCAGGTGCTGGGAATACAGGTGCATGCCACCACGCCCAGACTCCATCACTGGCTCAGCTTGCTTGAGAGCATGGCCTGTTGTGCAGGCTGGGCCAGGAACCAAACCCTGGTCCTGTGCTTTCCTAAGAAAGCACTTTGTCTGCTGAGCTATACCACTAGCCCTGGGATACTATTTTTTATCTTGACATACCATCTTTTTATGTGCAACCCAATTTGGTTTTGTCACTTGCAGAAAAAGTGTTTTAGTTAATAGAGTAATACAATAATTGATATCTGATATGAGGATACAATTGCCAGAGTGTGAAATTATTTGGGTTCTGATAATGTGTAGTATAATCGGGATTCATGCTTCTCTACATAGAAATTTGAATATTCACATACAACACTAGAATGGCAGGTTTTCACATGATATTTTCCATGCAGACATATGATCAGTTGTACCTCTAGGTAAGATGCAATGGAAAATGGTTTCAAATTTTAAGATATGAAAACTTTTGGCCACATTATTGTTTAGTAAATTTTAACAAAAACGAAAAGAGAAGGTCACATCTAGGGTTATCATGTCATGTAGAAACCTATGGATATAAGTGAGATTATTTCACTCAATTCACTCAGGTAAAAATTAAAGGATTATTTTCACATATTAATATCTGTATTAAATGTAGCCAAATTCCTGAATCCCTATATTTCTGCCCATAATGGTGATGCATGCTTGGGAAAACTTGAACCTTGCTAAATAGATGAAAAAATATAAATAAATGGTAGACTAAAAAGTTAAATTCTTTCAGACATTGTGATTGGCAAGGATTTCTTAACAATATCCAAAAAAACATAGGACAAAAAAAGACAAACAGAAAAATAGGAATATGTTACTAAAAGTTTAAGCGTAACAACAATGCATGGAAAAACAACCTACATAATGAGAGAAAAATTTTCATAGAAGACGTCACAAAACAGTGATAGAACATATCATACAGACAACTAAATTGTCAACCAAAAGAAATATAAGTAAACCAATTTTAAAATGAGAAATAGGCCTAAATAGACATTTCTCAGAACAGGGCATAGAAATTGAAATGTACCATATGAAAAATGTTCAAACATCTAACCATTAGAAAATTTCTAATGAAAAACACAGTATCTTATAACTTGCCTTGAGTAAAAACAGCAATAATAAAAACCCAAAAGATAAAAAAATGCTAATAAGGAAAATATTTATTTGTATGGATGAAAATCAGTAGAGCTCTTTAGAAAACAGTAAAGACATTCTTCAAAAGTTCAAAGCAAAGCTGCAGTGTGATTCAGTTATTTCACTATTGGATCTATAACCAAAGGAAATAAAATTATGCCATGAGTCAGACATTTAATTATCATGTTCATTGCCACACCAGTCTTGAAATTGATGTCCATCAACTAATGAATGAAGAAAGATAGTTTAGTACATATATAGTAGAATACATTCACCCATAAAAGCAATGTATTCACGTTATTTAGAACAGCATGAATGGAACATGAATGGGCTGGGGAGATAGCTCAGTCAAATCAGTCCTTGCCTGGCAAGCACAGGGTCCTGACTTCAATCTCTAGTATCAAAAAAAAGTGAATTCCTGAAATATGATAGAAAGAGAAAAAAGTTTCTACATGAGCTCACCATATATGGAATACGAAATCATTGATCTGATAGACGTAGAAAGGACAATGGTGGTTACTAGAAGATGGTGAATAGAGGGTTCAACAGGATAAGGTTATACTGATCATCTGTAGTGTTGTACAGTTAGATAACTGTAAGAATGTCCAGGTGTACTAATGGTCAGGAGAGTGAATCTGGATAACAACTCTGTATTGTCCATCTCAAAAAAAGCTGGAATAAATAATTTTGAATATTTTCCTTAGGAGGAACTCATTGAAATCACAAAATGGTTTAATATAATTTAAGCAATGAAAAATGTATTCATATGCCAATGCATTGCATGGCAGCCCATAAATATGTAAAGAATTCTTATTTTTATGTGTAGCTTAAAAAACAATAGTGAAAGAATACCCAGCTACACCTCCCTCCGATATACTTTTCTTTATGGTTTTCAGAACTGATTTATTCTAACTCATGTTAAACCTGCTTAATCATTTAAATTGGAATATAAAAAGGAAACATGAGCATGATTGTGGGACAATTTAGAATAGGAAAAATATTAACAAATCAGTTAGTTGCTTTTTCTTTCTAAATTGAATTTAACAAAACTATCATACAAAAGTATCTGGGTCTTAATATGTATTCATCATTTAACAGTGTGATTGTAAGTACATAGTATATCACTTCTTTGCTTGTCTATAGAACACACTTATGAGAAATTGAGAAACGAATGGAGATAAGCAGTTCTAAATAATAAATGTAATGTAGAAAAAATACAACAAATGATTATCTATATCATCATTTCATATTTTCTTATTTACTCTTAAGTGCCTCCTTCGGGTCAGTCACTTTTCTAGGTGTGAACTACATTGCAGTAAGAGGGAAGACAAGGTGTCCATACTTTGAAAGTTTACTTTATAATGGATACAGGTAAAAAGACATGAATTAAGTGAATAAAAATGAAATATAATTCTAAATACCACTAACTATCATATGGAAAATAAAACACTAAACTGGAACAGCATGATGAAGATTGTTGCAGGAAAGTTAAATATCATTGGCAAGGATATATATGAGTTCATTCTATATGATAGAACACAATATCTTAGACTGAGTATTATACAAATAAACAAACCTTATTTCTTAAAGTTCTGCAGGCTGTAAAGTTCAAGAGTCAGATGATTATGTTGAATAAGATCTTGTTCTCTCCATAATGGTTGACATCTTCGGTTTCCTACTGCGGAAGAAGAGGAAAATTGTCTCCTTCTTTAGAAAATCACTGATTACATTGTGTATTTAGTCCAGTCTGATGAATTTTCGTGGCCATCAGGATTCATATCATAACTTTATTTCTTTGATGAGATTTGAGTATGAAAGCAGTCACTAAAAGAAAGAAGGATGTTTCAATAGGAAAAAATAACAAATTCAGTAGTCTTAGGTATAGAACATTTTGTAAGAGGTAGAGAAAACATATTTTGCATGGTGAAATGGTTTTGAGCGAAAATAAAAATATACACTAGGAGGAGTGACACATCATGTAAAGCATTCAGAACTATGTTAAATATACAGCTTTTAATCATCTTATAATGAAATGTTATTTAATCAAATTATTGTCAAAATGTATTAATACATTGAGCAAAGTATAGGTGTGTAGCTTATGGATATGCAAAACAATCCATTAAAATAAAATTGTACTACATTTTGTTTGAGAGAATATTTCCAAAAGTTCATAACATAGTTATCTCGGTTCATCATTTATTAGATACATACCCTAAATACATTATTAATTTCAGTAAACTCTAGTGTCTTTACAGCTCAGGGACTTTATTTTGCAAATAATTATGTGATATTTACACAGTAGTTGAGTGCAAATCTAAGAATTTATTCTCAAAACAAATATTTTCTGAACCTTTACTATATGCCAGGTACTGATCCTCAAGATAATGATAGGTGAATGACTGTAATAAAGTCCTGACTTTCCCATAGTTGACTGGTAAATGTATGACATAGATGATAAAAGCAAGCACAGAGTTACTTCAATATAAGCTGTACACTAGAATAAGTTTTGGCGAGAGCATAGAGTGATTGTGAAAAGCCTCTCAATAAAGCAATGGAAACCCTTAGGCAGAGATACAAATATAAAATCAGAGTGAGACCTAAAAATATCTAGGGAAGACATTTTTGGACAGAGAACACTGCAATTCAAAAGCCTGGGATGGGATCCTGTATAACATATTTAAGATACATCAAAAGCAGCATTGTTGAAGGTCAAAAAACCAAACAAAAAAAGCAGTACTTGAGATTTGACAGATAACCTGGGGCAACATCGTACAGAACAATGAAAGTCAATGTGAGAACTTTCAGCATTGATATAATCAGAATTACATTTTCACAGGAACACTAGCAGCTTGGTAGAAAATAGACCTTGGGATGTGTTATATTTAATATGTCACTTAGACTTAAAATTAGAGACTTGTAAACATACAAAAGAGACAACAGTGTGACTATCAAAGAAAGAGACAGTATATCCACTCCTGTCTTGTACAAACATTCTCCAAAAAAGTGAGCTTATTATCGCAGTAACTAACTCATGATAATTCATTAATTATGCAATAATTTTATCACTTTTACTTTAAGTTCAATTACTGTACATGGTATGCTGTATAATGTAACCATAAAAATCTCTTTAATACAATGTCTTTCTTTATATGTTTTGTAAATTAATTTTTATATTTGTTTGAAAGCCATTATCTACTGGATTTTTGTAAAATACTGGTAAAATCATCAAAAGCCCTGCATAATCTTTGTACTAAGGTCACAAATATGATTAGTTATAATGAGCACTGTGGAGCACAGTCTTGCTCTGTAAGTCTCTGTTTCATCCTTGTACTGCTGTTCTTTCAACATTCAGTAATAATCTTAATCATTATGGAAATGTCTTCTGTCATGGATTCCTGTGCATTGTGCACCCATAACAATAGACAATGTCTCCATGCTCTATCATACTTAATATAACATAAGTCCATCCAGGCACATAATATTAAAAAATATTAGAGTAAGATCCCAAATTACATAAAGATGGGAACACATTAAAATCACAGATTTCTTAGGACCACTGTCTAATTCATCTTGTGTATGTGTAAGTACATGGTTTTGCCCCTGCCATGTTTCCTAACTTTTCTGCTTGCTGTCTGTTTGTTCTTTAATCATTCAGTTCTTGATTTTCATTTATCTGTGTTATGTCTTTCCATTTTTATTTTTCCATTTGAGGTCTTACACTAAGGAGACTATACAATATTTATACATGTAGATCTGGTTGATTTCACTTATATGTTCAAGATACATCCACTTATATATGAAGACTTTGAGTTTACCTTTCTTTATAGCTGAATAATAATCCATTGTATGCTGAGCTATAAAAGGCTCAAGTCAACAGCTTCTAATATTGCCAGTTCTGCTGATAACCTCCTACTATGATGGAATACTCGACTATACATACAACCACTTTCTCTTAGTTCAATGAGAAGAAATATTTGTACCAATAGTGTTCACAATATTAATGTCTGTGTCTTGTACTCTGAACAACTACTATAAAGACAACAATATGCATTATATTAATTATCACGGCTGTCCTACTGACAGGTTTCAAAATTAATAATATTTTTTAAAATCACGATTTTTCCATAGAAATTTTAAAAGGCTGGAAGTCTTGGGATGCTGTGTTTAAAAAAAAGGTTATTTCAGTTAACTACCTTAGAGAATGATAAGACTGCTTTCTGAATGCATCAATACAGACTGAGATTGTTGTTTTTTTTTTTCTTTTTCTTTGTACTAGGGATTGAACTCAGGATCTTGCAATTGCTAGAAAAGCACTTATTCCACTGAACTATCTCCCTGGCACCAGACTGAGCTTGGAAAAGATTGAGCAATACTAAGTTTTCTTCATTTTGAATATTATGGTTCATGTCTAGTTGGCCTGCCAAAGCCCCACGTGGTTATAGAGAGGACTTCTAGAGTTTGAGATTAATTCATGATTGAAGGGGGAGGTTATGAGTCTGAGTACTGCTAGGCACGATTAGCCTGAATGAAACATAAGACAGAAAGACTTTGTCTCTGTAGCCATTGTTACCACTGCTCCTCCCATTTGGCCTTATTGTTTTGCTTTTCCTCTCCCATGAGCTCCTGTCCACTGCCACATGCGGAGCCACTTGAGAATGGGCTAAAACCTCCAAGAACTGAGCTAAAAAACCTTTTCTTCCTTAGATCTGGGTGAGGGCTAACAGCTCAGCTTCTCCAGGCCAAAGTGTTTATGATCTGGAAAGTAGTAACTTGGAGAGGAAACAAATTGAGAGGAGGTCACCTAGACAACCCACAAAAGAAGAAGAAATGATTCAATTATATATAAAAATAGAACAAATTGCAGAGGAGTGAGTAGACACTCTGCAAGCTGCAATTCTGAGAAAGGCAGGCCAGCTGTCATGCAGAAGACATAACAAATCTAGTCTTTTCATTATGCAAAACTTCACTGAGACGCTGCGTACCAGCAGTGATTGAAACCTGGAAGGAAAACATTGGCTACTGCTTCTTAGAATGCCTTTCCATAGTCAACAGTCGGTGAATGACCATGATCCACAGTTCAAAGCCACAACTCCAGTATGAGAGCTGATAGGGGCAACATTTTAGGAAAGAACTCAATATTTGAATCTGAGTCCAAGAGTACCCCTTGAGTGCAACCCATACTCCACACTGTCACAGTCTCAGAGTGGATGAGCAGAGGACAGTTACAGGAGACAGGAGGTAGTTGAGTAGCAGAATTGACAGAGTCCTGCTGAGGTCCTAGAGTTGGACGCTAGATTTATCGTTAGTTGCATAAGATTAAAGCTCATACTGATGCCCTGTTCCCACTGTGTGCACATGTCTGCACCCAGAACTGTTGTAGGGGCAGAACGCTACTTTATTAATTTTTTAACTATTTTTCTGTATTTAGGAAAGGGTCTATAGTATTTACAGTGTCTCACTGTATGTATTGGACTCATAGTGATTCTCCTGTTTTCAGCCTGCCACAGGCATGCACCATCCCATCACACCCAGTCTAAATCAACCTCTCAGTGTGCCCCACAGTTGGAACCAGAACAGCACACCAGGGACTGAGCCCTAGCCACTGCACTCTGCCACAGCAGGTGCTTTAGTCATACCTTGTATCTTGAGCCTGAGTTACCTTCTGTGTTACATTGCAGGCATCACTTATTATTCATTTTGGTGTGAGTACTAAGACTCTTTGGCAAAGAACTTTATGTAAATCACATACGCATTGTATCACCAAAATATTTAATGTGTTCCCATAAGAGACATTTTTGAGGCTGTAATGTAGTGTAGTTTTATGGTCATATTTTTGTGTCTATTAGGCTTTTACTTTCGTGTATTCATTCTTCTATTGGTTCAGATTTAATAGTTTTGTAAGCTTTATCTCACATGTCAGCTCCTTTCTAGTTTCTTCATGTCAAATCCCTGAAAGAATAGTATTATCATGTTTATTTTTTATTCAAACATATAAATTCCTTCTCATAAGTCTTTAATTTCCCACACTGTGTTCCCTGCAATCAATCTTACCTTCTCTAACACAAAGCCTAGATCCTTCCACTTCTAAGATTTTGACTCTTCCATGCTATACCTAGCTTCTTCTCCTCCCTTAACACTCTTCTAGCCATCTTGTATTGTACTCCCTCCCTATCACCTATATACTGCAGAAAAAGTACAAATAATATATTGGTAATAGTGTATGTGGAGGATAAACAAAATGGAGACTATAACTTCAAGTACTATGATATAGAAGTGTCATATGACTGAATATGTTGATAATGTTTTAACCTGGAGTAATTCTTTTATTAAAACAAAGGAACAGATTCCAGATCACTTGAAAGAAATAACAAAAAGAATAAATTCTAGCACTGGAAATACAAAGCTGAGAATAATTTGTGGAGAGATAACATCCTCCTAAATATATCTCCATAAAACCCAAAAACTCACCTCACTCCTCTAGCTTTCAGTGAGTAGTATGCTCAAAAAAAAAAAAAAAAAGGAAATATATTCTTAGATTCACAAGAAGCATAGGGAAGCTCGGCAACCAAAGATCTCCAAGTCCTTTCAAATCTCCCAAGGCAGAGCATACTGTCACAAAGGGAGAACAAAGCAAATACACAGTAGAACTCTATGAAAAGTTTATAGATAACAATTTCAATAATTATGTCCATGGTGAATTTACAGAAAAAGAAGTAAAAATATTTCATGAGCTGACAAAAACTGTTCAAAACTTGAAGGATAAGTTTAACAAGGATATAAAATCTTCAAAGAGATATCAGAAAAAAATATCTAAAATAAAAACCTCTAGAGTGCTTCTGGGTTGGCCCAGTTGTTTAAAGTGCCTGCTTGGACCAACCCAGTAAGGTGTAGTGGACAGCTGTTCAATTGCCTTCTCCGCATGCAGCACCAGACCCGCCCTTAAGGCAGACTGAGCCAAAAAA
>PVJA010021523.1:0-35471 GCA_004027025.1 Myocastor coypus | reverse complement strand
TCAATGATGACTCAGGACATAAGAGATCCTGTGTTGTGACATCTTGTAACTTAGTGGTGTCACAGTTCTTCTGCTGAAGGAGATGATGGAGCCACAGAGGAAAGGGATCAACAAGTATAGTGTGCCTAAGGAGAGTCACATAGAGAGAAAAAATTCTCTCAGGCTTTCAGAGAGTACATTGTTTAAGCATTGGCTGTGACTCATCCAGATGGCTGACACTGACAAAAAAATCTGCAAGCTACACTATATGTTTTCAAGGTAAATCCTGAGGGGAAGTGACCAACCTTTTCAGATACAGAAGTTACAGAAGTTACATTTTTCGTTATATAGATCTTGCTGGGTTTTTTTTTTGTGTGTGTGTGTGTGTGTGTGTGTGTGTGTGTGTGTGTGTGTGTGTGAGACCGAGGTTTGAACTCATAACCTTGCACTTTCCAGGTAAGTGCTTGTGCCATGGAGCTATCTCCCCAGCCCCCGATCTTGCTTTAACTTGGTCTTAACCATACAACAGAAAGATATAACCACAAGGTATAAAAAGTAAAACCATATTAGTATGTTGAGCTGTAAAAGACTAAAATCAACAACTTCTGATTATGTCAATTCTGCTGATAATCCACTACTAGTGTGGTGTATTGAACTATATTGGGTTATTTTGCTGAATATAAGTGTCTACAATACTTGAATTGACATCAAGTACCAAAAGGTCCTATAAAAACTTCTCTAAATACAGCTCTTCTAACAGCAATGAAGTACCCATCTCTGACAAAACAAAGCACAAAAGGCATATGTAAATGAAATACCATTCTGTAGAGAAAAATATATATGTACAAAACAGCACAGATATACAGCTACTTTCTCTTAGTTCAAAGAAAAGATTTGTACTAATATTGTCCAGACAGGATAGCATGTCTGCATCTTGTACTCTGAATACCTGCTATGAAGATGACAAAATGGAATGTATTAATTATTGGAACCGTCCTACTAACCTGTTTTGAAACTGTCTCATCGCTATTTCTCATTAAACTTAATTCAAAATAAAATAAACACATACCTTGTAAAAATAAGAATAAAACAATTGTAAAGGGGTGGTAACAGGTACAAAGAAAATGTTTCCATATTCAACTTGTGTGAAATACACAAATGAAGATGCAAACCCAATAAGTCCATGCAGAAATACAAAATAACAAAAAAAGATGCATTCTAATATTTTTGTTTGTCAAAGAAGGGTTATACAGAAAAATTAAATTTGACTAATGTGTTATGTCAGTAAAAATATTGGCTAAGTAATTGAATTTTTCATTTTCTTCCATCATTTGTATAATATGCTGCATTGACCTAATATAATACCTTATAGTTTTGCTGAACAATTGTTCAGATAATTTGTTAAAAGGAAGAGTTATTTAATATACATAAATGAATTATACTATGATTTTGCAGTGATTTTCTATGGAAGAGATCCAAACCATATAGGGTACAGTACTTAGAAGACTGTTTTTCTATATATCACAACTAAAATCAGTCATAATCTTATTGTTAACAGGAAAAAATAATTCAGTTTTTTTTAACTTTCTCTGAGTTTCTAAGTTCAACCATACTCTAAGGCTTTATATGAAAAACTAATAAGGAATTTGAGTGTTCCTTATGCCCATAGTGAAACTTATATAATGGAGAAAAATTACATGAAGTTAGCCTTATCAATAAGATTAATCTGGAGTGGAAAATACAAAAGACCTGGCTTTGAGAAATGAAACATATAATTAAAAAATAAAAATTAGAAACTGTGAAATTATTATGGGTATCAAGTTTGGGATGAGTTCATAAAAAACTGACAATAGTGAGGATAGGCCCTATCAGGTTTTCTAAGGTTAAAAAAAACTCACTAATCAAATATCTCAGTTTCATAGAAAAGCAAGGACCTAGTGTTTTGTTTAAAGTAAATAATCATATATTACCTTGCACTGATTAGTTTCAACTTCTTGAAAACATGCTATGCTTTCTAGAAATAGAGATTAAGCATAGCCAACATAATATCTAGAAATGTGTATTTGTAAGCAATTTTTCAAGTTTCCTATAATTGGTACATACTGTCCACTAATAATGATCTTCAGTCTTGGGTACTCCTCTCTCATTGCTGGTACAAATACCCACAGTCAAAATGAAGGAAGGAAAGGTTTACTTTGCTCACAATTACTAGAGGTTTCTGTCCATTTTCAGCTTGCCCAAGGCCGAATGGAACAGGGCAGAGATCATCCAGCTCATGGCAATGGGACAGCAACAAATGGTGACAAAGGCAACCGACCAACAAAAGCAACACAGAGCAAGAATGAGAGCGAGAGCAGGAGTGGGAGGATAGATAGATAGATAGATAGATAGATAGATAGATAGATAGATAGATAGAGAGTTTGTCTCTCTGTCTGTCTTATAATATGTTCAGGCTATTGTCTCAGACTGGGGAAGGTACACACATCCATAATTCCAGCAGTATTAAGATCCATAATCCCAGAAGTACTGTGACATATAATCCCAATGGATCCTGAGTTAGTCTCAAACTCTAAAACTCTCTGCCCCATGACTGCATGAGACTTTGAGGGAAAACTAGACACAAACTAAAACATTCTGCTCCTGGACCCCAAAATCTCATGCACATCCCTTTGTGCAAAAGACATTTTAGTGAATCTCAAAGAGCTGTTAAAGTCCCCAAAGTTTCAGCATTGCTAAAAAGTCCAAGTCCCAAGTATCCTCCAAGTTCCAAGGCAAACTCTTAACTGTGAGCTTCTGCACAAAAGAAAAGTTAAAAACATCCAACATTTAAAGGCACAAGATAAACATTATCATTCCAAATGTTGAAAACCACAGGGGAATACAAAACACTGGGAACAACAGAAGTCCAAAATCCAGCATGGCAAAGATTAAATCCTATTATTCTAACTGGAACATCCAAAGCAATCTGTGCTGAGTAGTGAGCTCCAAAGTCCATACATGGCTCCAGCCCTAAGGCACTCTTGGTGGTAGTTCCCATGGCTTTTCTCTTAGTCAGACTTTGCCCCCTCTTTGCAGTGTCCCTTAGAGGATTTACATTTCTTGTTTTTCCAATCTTCTGGACTTTACACCGAATTGGCTTCTCATTCTCTGCTTTACACACTGCCCTCACAGGGGCACACTGCCTAGCCTAATATTTTTTAATGTAGGCATGCTAAAAACATGCAATATTTTAAAAAGATTCTGTAGCAATCAATTTATGACTTGAGGCTACAGTTTGATTATATTTATCTTAATATACAGACTAACAAATGTTATGTATTATAAAATATAATGATGATTGAAACTGCTGAGTTTTAAAAGGAATTATTTGCTTCAGTGTTCAAGAACAAGGTAACATCTAAGATATTTGGTATATATTTTGCAAGGGGAGATGAGAACAAAGAATATTACATTAAAACAAGAAATATGTAAAGTTTATATCTCTGAAAAGACAGATTTCCTGTCTCTAAACATTTTTCTAGGAAATTAGAGGGCAAACCAGAAATGTACTTTTCTTATAAGAATGATCATGCTTATTTATTTTCCTTTTTCCTTCTCTTTCTTACTTCTCCTTATGTTTTGAAGAGTGCCTCGTCAAGTTGCTGAAATTTAGAGAAATATCTGGCTTATAGTTCTACAATGGATGAAAATTCCATTTCAATTCAGGTAATTTGTGCAAGAAGGCCCAAGTGTGACTTGAGTTATAGGTAGTCAGATTTTTCAGTTATGATAATGTGAGTCCTAATTGTGTGTGACTTAGCTACATTTCTCAATGGACATTACAATCTGTACAAAACAAGGTAGATAGAAATGTGATTTTGGAGGTCGTATAAAGCTAAGTATGTGGGTGCAAGTTTAATATGTCTCCCGGCATTGTGTATTATTTCTAACAAAAACGTTGCCTATCAACCACATAGTCATTAATTTGAGAAGGTAGTGCATGGAGGTGTTTCAGAGCTTGGGATTTCAAGTCCTACTGATGAGGTTTGAAAACAATGCTCAACTTTGTAAGCTGTGAAATTCACTTAACCATCCTATGTGTGAATGTCGTTATCTAGAAAATGGGGGCTACAAATAGTTATGCTAAGTAATAACCCAAAAGTAAGCTGTTTTATTTACTTTTCCTTATTTTCCATAATACATTTTTTTTGCAAGACTATATTCAAACGCATGACCTTGCACTTGCCAGACAGGCACTATACCACAGAGCTATCTCCAAGGCCCCTCCATAATACATTGTAATATTTATAATTATTGCACAGTTTGAGGAATGGGAAAGTATTTCTAAAATGATCACCACATTTTTTTAGCAGATATCAAAGTACTTTTGTTAGAGTTTAAATTTATATAATTTACATGTGAGAGACCTTGTAGAATCTATTTCCTTGGATTTTTGAGCTTATAAATGCTACATCCCTTAGTTCATGGCCTCTTCTTACACTTTCAGAACACTACCTCCCTGACTTTTCTACCTTTATCTTCCATATTTAAGAACCTTTGTAATTCTATATACCCCCATAGATCATCCAGGATAACATCCTATCAAGATGTTATTTTATTACAGATTAAAATTGTCCTTTGCCACAAAGATAACGTAATCACTAGATTAGAAAATTAGGATGTGAACATTTTACACATTCTTATGCTAACTACATTATGTAAGAAAACAGATAATGAGGGCATCTAATTAACACTCTAATATTCCAAAGCTTAGTACACATCTGGAACAAAAATTCATGTCTATTACTTTCTAATGTTTTTATATAGTATATTGATTTTAAAAAATCTCATATTTTATTATTTATTAAACCAAGGACTATAGTCAATATGAGGTTTCCACTATTGTATACTATTTTGCACCTCATTTAGTGTTAATGAAAAGGACTTAAGATTTTAGAAAGGTTGTATGTTTTGACTGCAAGCAGGATTAACTGGATCCATACTACTAATTCAAGAGCAAAAGGTCACAGGCCAGAGAAGAAGCAGTTATAGTATGAAGTTTAATCCTGTCTAGGATCATTATAATATACAAATTCAGTAACTGAAGAAAAAAGGATATCAAACTTATAAGGTTAAAGGATTAGACTCAAATGAGCTACGGTGTAAAAAATTTACAATTCCTGTGTTTAGAAGAGAATCATTTGTGCTTTGAAATAATTATTTTCTGAAAAGTCAAGGAAACTATTCCCATTTCTATGAAATAGAAAAAATATTTTGAAGAATTTTCATGAAATACAAAGCTTTAACTCCACTTGTTTTTAATTTTCAGTTTGACCATTAATCCCAGAAACAAAAATTAATGCTGTGGGGAAAATAAGGAAAATTTCTCTCTGGTAATTGCTATATGTACAAGTGCTTCAGAGAAAAGGGGACATCTATGGTAGAGAAAGAGTTAAAACTAGCTGTAAATTAGTGATACATTTTGACCTCACAAATCCACTAATAAGAAACCAGCCAGAGGAACTGAAAAGGCAGCAAAATGCATCTTACTAACCCTTATAGACTGAAAATTGCTAATGTCTCCCCAACAGAGAAAAGGTTAATTAAATTGTGGTAGTGGCATATGAGGGACTAACATATGACTAAAGCAATTATGGTTTAGAAGAATTATTCATGTTATATAAAATGTTTGTTTTATATGGTTAACCTAATAAAAGTGGTAACACAAAACTATTTTCACTGAGTTCATGAGGCTTTATTGTTTAAGCAGTGAATCTTGTTTTCATGCTGTCAGTTCTCTAGCTTTGTTACTTGTTTTCTCCATCAAAAATATCGAGGGAATGGTTATAGGTGAGATTCTTGGCCAAGACTTCTTTAATTTCTGGCTGTGGGCTTGGACTGTCCCCTGGGGTGAGCTGAGGAGGCAATTGGGAGTGAGTGTGGTGGTGCATACCTGCAACCCCATCTCTTGGGAGGTTGGAAACAGGCGGATCACTGTGAGTCCAATCTAGTATTGAGACCCTAAGCAGCATATATACCCTTCCCTAAAATACAGAAAAGGGGAGTAGGCAGGGAGATAGCTCAGGAACACAGATGCCTGCCCGTCTTCCTGGCAAGTTCAAGGTCCTGAGTTCAATCTCGAGTTCTGAAAAAAAAAAAAAAAAAAAAAAAAACTTGATATGGTAATTAAACATGGCATTGGAAAGCAACCTATGTCCTATGGCAGGAAGGGCACATTGGAAATAATGCAAACTTTAGAGCATTGGTAACAAGTTGGTATAAAATTCATGTCACATCTCAGCTTAAATTTATATACTATTATAAAATGAAAGAAAATGAAGCAAAATCTGCCTCAGTATTTTTAATTTCCTTAAGGCTTTCGATGGCCAATGTGTAGAAGTTAAGCTGTTGTTTCAGTTAATCAATAGCTATAGAAGAAGGAGTGTTATTCTTTGCTAGAAAGGAGCACGAATATCAAGTCTGCACTGCAGAAATTGATGGTTGTTAAGTATAAAATACATTGTTTCTAAAATCAAGGGCAAAATAAAATAAACAATCTGATATATGAACAGACCCAGTCTCAAATTAGATGCTAGGAACCATGGCACAACAGATTACATTGCCTCAAAATTCCTCTCATCATTAAGAGCATCAAAAAATAGAATTTTAGTAAATTTAATTAGATTATATGTTTGGCTTTTATTTGCAAATCATACAAATCCAAGATGTAGCTGGCAGGATTTTTCCCCATTCTGTAGGTTGTTTCTGGATTCTATTGATGGTTTCATTTGTACAACAGCTTTAATAAACTTTTAATTTTAAGTGATCTCAGTTGTTTATTCTTGGCATTATCTTTTGTATAACTGAGCTTTTGTTCAAAAACCCCTTCCCTATACCTATACCTATACCTGTTGGTATAACTCTTTATGAGTTGTACTAATCAGTAATCCAAACACACTCAGTGTTTCTTTATAATATTTTTCTTTGATCTATTTTGATTTTAATTAAGTGCATGGTGAGAAAGATTAGCTTAGGTTCAGTCTTCAGCAGGATAGTCAATTTTCCCCTGACGTGTATTAAAAAGACTGTCTTCATCTAGTATGTTTGGCACCCTTGACAAAGATTAGCTAGTTGAGTTTACAGAGTTATTTCTGCATCTGTTCTGCTCCACTTATCCACAGTCTATTTGTTTTTGCAAGAACCATGCTATTTTTATTATTGTTGCTTTATACTATAACTTGAAGTCTAGGACTGTAAGGACTATTGCCTTAATCTTGTTGCCCAGAATTGGTTTTCCTATTCAAGATTGCTGCTCGTTCTTTGCTAATTTTAGCAATGTTTTCTCTGTTTCTATGAGGAATATTCAAGGTCTTTTGATTAAAATTTTATTAAAGCTTTATAATTTTTTTTTTTTTTTTTTTTTTGCGGGACTGGGGTTCAAACTCACGACCTTGCATTTGCCAGGCAGGCACTTGTGCTATGGAGCTATCACCCCAGACCCCTTTATAATGGTTTTAGAGGTATGATCATTTTGACTCTATTGGGTTGGTCTATCCAGGAACAAAGGATATCTGCATTTTCTGATATCCTGTCAACCTTCTTTTCAGAGTACTGCAATTTGCAATGTAGATGTCTTTCACATACACAGTTGGGTCACATCTAAAGCACTTTTTTGAGGCTTTTGTGGAAATCATTGTTTTTCTTAAAGTTTTTCTTGGTGAGTTCATAATTGGTATACAGAAACAAATTACTTCTGAATATTGATTTTGTATCATAATATTATGTTGATTTTTTTCTTAGTTCTTGGGCTCGAAAGAGAGCTCAGTCGTCCAAGTACCTGCCTGGAAAGTACAAGGACTTGGGTATGATCCTTAGTACCTCGTACCATGCCAGACACAGAACCCCCAAGTGTGCCTCCTTGCCAACAAAACCAACCATGGTGGTACATACCTACAATCCCAGCACTAGGAAGGCTGAGACAAGAGCATCAGCATGAGTGTAAACTGCGTAGTGAGATACAGCACCAAATAAATAACTAAATAAATGATAAATAAATATTTTCAAAAAGAAAATTCTAGAAGTCTTTTCATGGACTTTTCCTTGTAGAGAAGTATTTCTTCTACAAATAATAGTGACTGAGCTCTTTCCTTCAGTATCTATATTACTTGCCTGATTTCTCTGGCTATTGTTTTGAGAATTTTATTGAACAGGGATTATTAGAGTAGACAAATTTGTCTTATTTTTGATTTTAGTGGGAAAGCCTGCAGCTTCTCCCCAAATAACAGTATGCCCACTGCTTTATCATAGATAGATTTTAACATATTAAGATCTGCTGTGCCAAGTTTTTTATATTTTCATGATTTATAAAATTCTTTGTTTTTGTTAGCACAGTGCTGTCTTGGTTCATAAATGTTTTTGTTTGCAAACAAATTCACTCTTACATAAAAGACACTGTTAAAAAGCTGTATTCATTTGCAAATTCTTTATTGACTGACGCGCACGACCATGGCTATCTTTCCCACATGAACCCGACCATGGCCACCTTCTCCAGAGTTAAGGAATAGATTAAGTTGATGAACCAAAGTACTGCTATATATGTTTGTAATACATATTCACATTTACTCTAGACAGTCGGTACATGTACATGACACATTTCAATTCTCCTCTTTTCCTTACCTCTTCATTCTTCCTTTACTTTTCCAGCATCAAATTCATTTACATGGTTCCTCCAGCACACCTGAGACATCTTGCAACCCGCCTGAGACCTCAAATAGCATGCCACATCAGACCTCCTCCAGCCCATGGTGAGACCTCCTCCGGCCCACCTGAGAACTCCTTTAGCCAGCTGCAAGTCAGCCTACCCAGCAGCTAGGCCCACCATGTGAGTCAGACCTTCACCTTGACACAAGCTTAGCCTACTCAGCACCAGGTCTACCACATGAGTTACACCTCCAACCTGATGTAAATGTAGCCTATCCAGCATCAAGGCCCACTAGGTGAGTATGACCTCTCTCCCTAGGCCTACAAGCAGCTCAGCCAACCCAGCAGCCCGCAGGGATGCAGTCTGGTACCAAAGGTCACTGCTATACAGAATGATACAAACAAGGAGCAAAATGTAATTTCAGGTCCCAAGCCCACCTATAACAGATACAGGAGACACTGCAATACAAGAAAATGGGAATCATGCAGATGAAATCTCCGAATCGCTAACTCCTGAGTTAGACAGAGAAGGGTAGAAAACTATAGAGCAAATCAAATCAGAGATAACATCTGAAAAAAGGAGAAATGAATGAATTAATAGACTCTAAAGTGGAAAAACAACTGCAGAAACATATAAAGGAAAGCAGACCAGAAACAACCTCTGAAGTTAGAAAAGACATCTCTAAATTACTAGCATCTAAAGTAGGGGAACAACTACAGAAAGGTAGAAAGGAAAACAGAGGAGAAATAATCTCTAAACTAGAGAGAGAAAAGATAACTCTAATGAAAGACATTAATACCATTAAAGAAGACATTGATAAAAAATTAGGGGAAAATAGAAAATTCATTAATTCCTTGATTGAGCAATATAGGAAAGAAACAGATCACACGAAAGTTTCAAAGAGATATACAAGAAAATAAAATTTCAATCACAAGATGACAAAACCTTATGAACAAAAGTGAAGATAGAGTCTCAGATCTTGAAGACACAGTCACAGCTAGTGAAAACGTAAGAAAGGATCTCTTAAAAACAACCAGAATACAGGAAAAAAAATAATTCAACTTCTGCAAGATGATACAAAATTGAACAATGTGAGATTAATAGGAATGAATGAGAAAGAAGTAGTTGGCACAAATGATATAAAAAGAATATGGGCAGAAGTAATAGCAGAAAACTCCCCAAATTTGGAAAAACAATCAGACATTCAGTTCACTGAAGCATATAGAACTCCAAATAACATCATCCCAACTAAAAACACACCCAAATATATAGCAGTCAAGATCCCAGAAATCCAGCAAAAGAATAATATATTAAAAGCTGCCAGGGAAAAGAAACAGATCACATTTAAAGGAAAACTCATCAGAATAATGGCAGATTTTTCTTCACAAACCGGGAAATCAAGAACAACATGGAGCAGAGTGTTTCAAGTCCTCTATGAAAACAAATTCCATCCCAGACTGCTATACCCAGCAAAACTCTCCTTCAAGTATGAGGGAGAAATGAAATACTGCATGATAAGGATGAACTAAAGAATTTCATGACGTCAAAACCAACTCTACCAAGTATACTAAACATATTTATTTATTTTTTACAAAAATATTTTTTTATTACTACCAGCTCACCCTCCCTATGGGTGTGGCTGGCGCAGCATGTGGTGCTAGGGATTGAACCACAGTCCCTCCAGTTGCCTAAGCTTGCCTAAGCATGTGCTTTAGACCACTGAGCCACCTCACCAGGTCCTAGAAATTTTTTGTAGAGAGACCATAGCAACCTGAACTCAACAAATGAGAACACAAAAAAACCACCAAATAAGGCAACCAATTAAACACAGGAGAAAAAGAGGTAAACAGTAGTAAAACTCATGTCAATGATAACTCAATACATTTCAATTATAGCCATCAGTGTAAATGGACTCAATTCTCCAATTAAACAACATAGACTGTCAGAGTGGATAAGGAAGCAAAATCCAACCACATGCTGTATACAAGAAACACACTTAACTCATAAAGAAACTCATAAGCTAAAAGTTAAAGGATGCAAAATAATACTACATGCTCCAGCACCTCAGAAAAAAACAGGGGTAACAATCTTGTTTGCTGACACTCAAAACTTCAAACCAATGTTGATCAAATGAAATAAAGTAGTTCACTACATACCGTTTAGGGCAAAATTCAAGAGGAAGAGGTAACACTCATAAAATGTATGCACTCAATAGGGGAGCAGCAAGTTATATAAGGTAGACCTTAATGGATATGTAAAATCTAATATCCAATACTACGATCGTAACAGGGAACTTTAACACCCCGTTATCCAAAAAAGATAGGTCAAGCAGACAGAAAATAAGCATAGAAGTAGGAGAACTGTACCAGAGCTTCAAACAACTGTAATTAGTGGACATTCACAGAGTGTTCTACCCACCACTTCAGAATACACAGTTTTTAGCTGCACATGGGACATTTTCTAAAATAGACCACATATTAGTCCATAGATCATGCTTAAGTATATGCAAGAAAACACAAATTATCCCATGCATACTATCTGACTACAGTGCAATGAAATTGGAAATAAATGACGAAAGTAACCACAAGAACCCCCAGAAATATATGAAAATTAAAAAAAAAAACACCCTTCTCACTAACCATTGTGTTAGACATGAAAATAAACAAGAAATTAATATCTACACTTTAATGAAAATTCAAGCGCAGCTTACTGGAATGTTTGCGTTGCAATGAAAGAAGTTCTTAGAGGGAAACTTATAGCTCTCAACTTATACATTAAGAAAACAGAATGAGAACAAATAAATACATTGATGCAACCTCTAAACCGACTGAATGCATAAAAGCAAACAAAATTCAAAGCCCCAAGACAGGAGGAAATTATAAAGATTAGAGCAGAATTCCATTCAGTTGAGATGAAGAAAATAATACAAAGAATTATTGAATCAAAAAGCTGGTTCTTTGAAAGATTAAATAAAATTGAGATGCCTCAGCTGACCTCATCAAAAATAGGAAAGGACTCAAATTTAAGCAGTAAGGAACAAAAAGGGTGAAATCACTACAGACCCAGCAGTGGCTCAGAGGATCATTAATAGCTACTTCAAGAATCATTACTCTCACAGAATTGAAAACACAGAAGAAACGGATAGATTCTTAGAAAAGTATAAATTTCCAAAACAATCTAGAAGATATAAGAACTTTCAAAAACCCAATAATAGTCAATGAAATATGAAACTTAATAAAAAGCCTACTGACAAAGAAAAGTCCAGGACCTGATGGATTGACCACTGAGTTCTACAAGAAATTTATAGTAGAGATAAGCAAATACATCTCAAATCTTGAATGAAATTGAAACGGAAGCAATCCTCCCGAAATCATTCCTAGAAGCAAGTATTACACTGATACCAAAACAAGAAAGAGATACAACTAAAAAAGACAACTACAGGCCAATTTCTCTCATGAACATAGATGCAAAAATTCTCAATAAAATCCTAGCCACTAGAATACAACAAGTCACCAAGAAGATTATACAACATGACCAGGTAGGATTCATTACAGGAATGCAAGAATGGTTCAATATATGCAAATCTCAAAATGTGATACTGCATATTAATTGAGCCAAAGCCAGAAATCACATGATTGTCTCAACTGATGTGGAAAAGGCTTTTGGCAAAGTTCAACACTCATTCATGTACAAAGTCCTGCAGAAACTTGGAATAGAGGGCCTCTACCCCAATCTAATAAACACCATCTAGGACAATCCAACAGCTCACATAATTCTAAATGGGGAATAACTGAAGTCTTTTACTCTCAAATCTGGTAAAAGACAAGGATGTCTTCTATCACCACTCCTATTCAACATGGTTTTGGAATCATTAGGTACAGCCATTAGACAAGAGAGAGAAGATAATTTATTTGGAAGACCCCAAGAACTTCACCAAGAAGCTACAAGAATTTATACACAAATTCAGTATCATAGATGGTTACAAAGTCAACACAGAAAAGTCAATGGGATTCCTCTATACAGATAACAAACACACTGAAAGAGACATTAGAGAAACAATACCTTTTATGACACCACCAAAGAAAATGAATTACTTAGGAATTATCCTAACCAAAGAAGTAAAATAGCTTTTCTTAGAAAGCTATAGTAATTGGAAAAAAGAGATCCTATAGGATTTCAGAAAATGGAAAGACTTTCTGTGCTCTTGGATGGTAAGAACCAACATTGGGAAGATGGCCATTCTCCCTAAACTACTATACAGATTTTATGCAATTCCTATCCAAATACCATCAACCTCCCTCACAGAACTAGAGAAGTCATCCCTAAAATTTATTTGAACAAAAAAAGACCCAGAATTGCAAAGACAATTCAGGGCAACAAAGGTAAGGCAGTAGGCAGTACAATTCCTGGTCTAAAATTATACTACAGAGCCACCATGATAAAATCAACATGGTATTGGCATAAAAATAGACCTGAATACCAGTGGAATAAATTAGAAGATGCAGAAGTAAATACAAGCACACTCAGCCACCTTACTTTTGACAAAGGGGCCCAACATGCTTACTGGAAGAAAGATAGCCTCTTTGAGAAGTGGTGCTGGTAAAACTGGCTCTTCACATGTCTAAAACTAAAACTTGATGCAGGTCTATCATCTCCATGCACTAAAATAAAATCAAAATGCATTAAAGATCTAAATATTAAAAGATAAACCTTAATCCTCCTAGAGGCGAAAGTCGGAAAAAATCTTAAAGTCATCGGGGTAGGCAAACAGCTCATGGACAAGAATCAGAATGCATGTTTAACACTCAATAGAATCAACAAATGGGACCTCCTCTGGTGAGAAGTTTTTTTCATATTAAAAGAAATTACCAACAGAGTGAAAAGACAACCCACAAATTTGAAAAATATTTTAACTAATAAATATTTAGACAAAGGTGTTCTATCAAGAATTTATAAATAACTAAAAACCAAATTCAATAATCCAGTCCAGAAATGGGCATCTGAGATTAACACAAATTTCTCACAGAAACAAATTCAACAAGCCTATAAACACATGAAGAAATGCTCCACATTGCTAGACATCCATGAAATGCAAATTAAAACAACATTTAGATACCATCTTACCCCAGAAAGAATGGTTACCATTCTACCAGCAATGGATACCAACAACAAATGATGGAGAGGCTATGGGAAAAGAAAAACACTTTTCCACTGCTGGTGGCAATGAAGACTGGTGCAACCATTATGGAAAGCAGTGTGGAGGATCCTTCTAAAACAGGAGCTGGAAATCACATTCAATCTAGCTATCCCCCTTGTCTTAGTTATTTTTACTCGTTGCTAGGACAAATAACTGACACTCAAAATGAAGGAAGGAAAAGCTCATTGAGCTCACAGTTCGTGGAGGTTTCAGTCCATATTCGGCTGGCCCAAGGCTGAGTGGAGCAGGGCAGAGACCATCCAATTCATGGCGGTGGAACAGCAGCAAAATGATTGAAGCAGCTGACCAAACAAGGCAGCAAAGCAACAGCTACAGCTTGAGTCTGTCTCTCTAACACTCTTTATATTACATACAGGCTCTCCGCCTTAGAATATCTGCCCTAGGCCACACCCATAATCTCAGCCTTACTCAGACCAATAATCCCATCAGTACTAAAACACAATACCAGGGATCATGAATGAAGTCTCAGTCTATAGAAGCCATGCCCCATGATTGCATGAGGCTTTGGGGGGACAACTAGACATAAACCATAACACCCCTACTGAGAATTTTCCCAGAAGAACTGAAATAGCCATATTTTAGTGCTAACTGTGCACCTATGTTCATAGCAGCACAATTTGTGATAGCCAAATCTTGGAAACAACAAAAATGCCCATAATCTGAAGCATGGCTGAAAAAAATGTGGCATTTTCATAAAATAGAATATTACTTATTATAAGGAATGATAAACTAGAAGACTTCATATATAAATGGATGTATCTTGAAAGTATACTCGTAAATGAAATAAACCAGACTTACATGTGCAAATATGCTATGGTCTCCCTAGTGTAAGGAGTCAAATGAATAAGTAAACAAACAAATAAATAAATAGGTAAATAAATAAATTTTGGGTGATACCAGGAATCAATCTCAGGTCCTTACATTTTCTGCATTCTCAAGCCCTATAATTTTTTTAAACAATGACTTAAGCACAAAATGCATTTGGAAGATTTAATAAAGTTAATGTTTGTGGATAGTGTTACTTTTTCTTTGATCAGTGTTCCATGCCTATGTCTGTGGATCTATACTGATTTAATGATAAAAAATGTAATGCAAACATTGTTAATTTTTTCTTGTTTTTCAATACTGTACTATATGTACTCTTAGTTGTTACTCTTTTTTCCATCTTCGTTTCTGATATTTTTACTCTTTAAGATAAAATTTAAGTCTACGGCCATTCCACCCTGAACGTGCCCGATCTCATCTAGAATAAAATTTAAAAATTCATTTGAATGTGCTGTAAGACCTTATAAAGTTGGTTGTTATACACATAGTTTTGACAACTGGAAGGAAAGACCAAACAACGTATAAAACTTGTTAGATAATTGAACTGTCACAGTACTGTACATTTTCAGATATATCTTCCACACTTGATTAAAATATGTTTTATTTTCTATTATCTGTGATTTGTTTCATATTTTACATATATGTAGATTTTTATATAAGAGACATCGTGCCATATTTAGTTCTGTGTGTTAGAGTTACTTTAACATTATATTCTCAAGTTGTTTTCATTTTCCTTAAATAATTCATAATCATCCTTCTTTATGGTAGAATAGTATTGCATTGTTTGCTACTATTTAATTGACGATATTTACATCTTTATTCATTAAACATAGTAGCCTATAGTTCTCTCTTTGGTTATGACCTTTTCTGGTATAGAATCATGAATGACTTTGGTAATAGTTTCCCTTTCTATTTTATTAAATAGTTTGAGCGGTTTTGGCATTGGATCTTCCTTAAAGCTCTTGCTGAACTTGGAAGTAAATACAAAGAGACTTGAGATTTTCCTAGTTGGTAGTTTTTTTAAAATAATTATTCCTTCAATTATATATATATATATATATATATATATATATATATATATATCCAAACTTAAAGTAGTATATATATATATATATATATATATATATATATATATTTCTTCTGAATTCTCTATTTTATTAGTGCACACATTTTCAGTGTAGTTACCAAGACCTACTGGATTCAGTCACACTACAATGTGATTATGCCTTTTGCATTTCAAATAATATATATTTAAGTGTTTACTATTTTTTATAATATACATTTGGCTAGTGTTCTTACTCTTTCAGAGAATCAGCTCTTTGGTTCACTTATTTTTATGTTTCTTTTTTAGACACAATTTCATTATTTTTTGATGTGATCTTCATATTTTCCTTCCTTATACTAACTTTAGATACCATCATTTCTGGTTTTCCTAGAACCTTGAGGTGCATTCTTGTTATTTATTTTAACTTTTACTCTTTTTGGTGGGAGCATTTCCTTTCATAAAGCTACCTCTTAGGATTGTTTTCATTATGTCCTATAGATTCTTATATGTTGAATTAACTTTATTTGATTCTAGGAACTGCCTAAATTCTTCTATGATTTTTTGTTTTGTCCTCTGATTTTTCAATTGGATATTGTTTAATTTCTATGTGTTTTTGTATTTTCTTTGATTTCTTTTGCCATCCATTTCTAGTTTCATTGTATTATGATACAATATGATGCTTGTGATATTCTCACTACTTTGCATTAACTTAATCAGGCTCTAAGGAACTGGTTTCAAAGCTCTGGAATATATGACGCAGATGCTGTTTTTATCATCAAAAGCTCTAAAAGGTTCCTCATATTCTCTATGTGCTGACATCTAGTCTATTTTGAAGAAATTCCCTTCAACTACCGAGAAGAATGTATATTTTGTTGTTGTTGGGTCTTATATTCTGTAGATATCTATGAGCCCACTACTTTAAAACTTTTGTTCAACTCAAGATATTTTTGTCAATATTTCTCTTTTGTTGAGCTATTTTTTTCCAGAATGGGCTACTGAGGACATCCGTTGCAATTTTATTGATTCTTACATACAATTTCATGACAATTTCTGTTTCTTTATGAAGATTAGTGTGTAAGTTTTTTGTGCATATACAATTCTTATCTATTTCTGTTGGATTGTTCCTTTAACGAATATATAGCAACCCTTCTCTAAAAACAAGTACCTACTCTTGTTTAGTTCTTGGTTTATACTGCATGGAAAATTATTGCCTGTCCTTTAGTTTTTCTATTCTGTGAATTTTCTTTTTAGGTCTAAGTGTTTCTTGTGTACTGCCCATTTTTGGATTTGTTTCAGGATCCATTCTACCAATCTGTTTTATTTATTTATTGGTTTTTTATGGGTTATATTTGGGAATCAAGATTATTCCATTGAGAATTTGTTCTACAAGTTTAGGTACTGATTTATTCCTGAAATTGAATTAATTTTTTCTGTTGATATATTTTTTTCTTTCTGCTTAGCTTATCTTTCCACTAGATGTTTTCATTCTATTTGACTTATTGGCATTGTTGCCTTCATTATGTATTTCAAAGATATCTTTCAGATATTTGTACCAACTTTTGATTGTTTTACTTATTATAATTACTGTTATTCTCCTTTGCATCATCTAGCAGCTATTGGACCAATTTTTCATATTTTCTTATTGTTCTCAAAATGTCTTTGAGTCACTGGTTTCTGAAGCCACCCCTGTCTTTTATTTCTTAAGTTCATGAGCTCACATTAGTCATGCTACCATTCTTAATTTCAATATAATTTTTTGACTCCTGGATTTCTCATCAAGTTCTTTTCATCAACTCTAATTCTGTTCTAAACTTGTCATTTATGTTGTGTATAATTTTTAGATTGTATTTTTATTAGTGTCTTTCATAATCTCTTGAGACATTTTGGATATTCCTCTCATTTTCTGTTGGATTATATATTCAGAAGCATTTCTAAGCATTTCTTTAATGTGCTTTCTAATTGTTCCATTTTTTTCTTTTCAGTAGTTGATATAAGTGTTTTATTCTCTGCTCCCCACTTGATGCACCTCAGATTGGCTTTGAGTGAGTTGGGGCTTGGAGAAGGCATTTAGTTGACATGTCTTCTCATATTTCTTTCTCACGTTTATTTGTTTCCTTTTTACTGTTTTGTGATGGGGATTGTGAATCCCTAGAGTGAATGATTTTTTTGCTAGTGTAATCAATTGCTTTTCAGTGATGCAGTATAGTGCAGCAAAATGTCGCCATTTGCAGCTGCCCAGTGAACTGACCACTTTAGGTAATTTGGGAGGGGATGATATGGGGAAATCTACCCAACCCTGAATTTTATGGCAATGTACAATGTATTGTTAATGTCATAAAAATTATCTGGCTGTTGACTTACAGAGAAATCCCATTAATAGAAACAATTATGTGACTGATACTATTAAGCAAATCATTTCTTATACTACTGTCCACATTGTTTATTATGATACCATAAGAATGATTCGTGTAACCCTCTTAAGCTTACAGAAGAAATAAAAAATTATAATGTAAACACTAAGAAAATACAGGTTTTGACTTATAGCTAATACATAATAAATGTGATAGTTATAACTCCACTAATTGTGCAAAAGAATACAGTAGTAGTTTTATATACACATTTATATAAATATAATTGTAGCTTTCTGCTTATACTATTAAAGATATGGTGGGATGTGTATAGCAGAAATACATCAACTTTTTTTGGGGGGGACTGGGAGTTTAATTCTGGCCCCTGCACTTGCCAGGCAAGTGCTTATACTACTGAGCTATGTCCCCAGCCCCTATATCAAAAAATTTGACCACTTCAACTATAGAATATGAGAAGCAGATACAAGTCAGGAAAGGGATCCTAAGGGGAATAAAATTATATTTTTGCAAATAGTTAAAGGTAACAAAATAATTTGAGAAATAAAACATTAAAGAAAGTAAGGAGATAAACAATAGGAAAAAAATAAAAGGGAAATAATTAGAAAAGAGAATACGAAAAAGTAAGTAAGAAAAGGGACAGTCAGATAGCTCAGTTGCACAATGCCTGCTTAGCAAATTTTAGGTCCTGAGTTCAATTCTCAGTATCAAACAAATTTTGAAAAATCAGTAAAGTAAGGAATAGAGCGAAATGGAAAATGAAAAAATAAATAATGTAGGAAACTTGACAGAGAAAATTTTCTAAACCTCTTAAATTGATGAAGAAAGAGAAAAGAAAAAAGTTACACACAAGAGGAAGAAGAAAAAGGAAATAATTTTTTTGATTTTCAATGCATCCTTTTACTGTGGGACCTAAAATTTGGGGATCTAGCAAATCTTGGTTTCCTCCTAGGCCCCTCTGCTTTTCCTAGGGTGTGGAAGCGTCCAAACAAAGACTTGTCCCTGATAGCACTATAAGGTAAAGAAGGCAGTGAGACCCCAGAACTGACTTGATGCAAGCACCAGCAGGCAGTCAGGGAGGGCTACAAAGCATAGACCTTCAAATCCAAAGCAGCTTGGGCTGTTCTCAGACCTCTGTAAGGAAAAAGAGCAAAGGCTTCCAAACTTGTCATTGGAATAGAGCTACATTTTGGAAATAATATTTGTGTTTTCTATCTCTCATCTACTCAGTTCACTGTTTTCTTCAGTAATTGATTGAAAAAAAAAAGGAAACATTAACTTTTAGCACAATGAAATCTTTGGGAAGAAAGCACAAAAGCAATAGGGAGTCCCTGTAGTGAATGAGGTTGGTGGAGAACGGGCTACGGGATCAACTAAGTGATGAGTGGGAAGAAATGCTGGAAATAAAGTATCTTACTACATGTCTCATAAATAGTTTCTCGAAGTGATTCAGATTATATTTCTTTGAGATACTCAATATTAGCTGTATTTTGATTATAAATGCTTGATTTTAAAAGAGGAAATTATAATTTACCCTGAAGAATGCTTATTCTTTTCATTTTTAATGTTTTACTAGAAGCTTGGTAGATAATCAGTCAGCCTGTGCTCAAAATCTTGACTCCTCACAAAGGCTTACCTGTCAAAATGACAACAACACATGATACTTCTTTCCCCTCAAATACATTTAAGCTTATATACCATAGATTGAAAAATATACATCTTGTCAGTATCACTGACTTTACAAACGAAAGATGACCACAGCATGTAAGTACAAGACAAATGATTATCTGGAAACTTAAAAAATAAGTCAAAGAATAGCCAAAATGATAACATAATCCTTGTCAGAAACACTAAAATGTCTGGTAAACAATTGAACTGAGAAAGTGACATTTAGCCTATAGTCCTACCCACCAGAGGTCATGAGAGGCTGCATTAGAGAAGCAAAATGCCATGAGTTTTGCCATTTCATATTTGGACATTTACTGTACAAACAGCATCATATATATGTCTATGCCTATATATGCACGCACCCAGATATCTATTTGTCTATTTATCTATATAGACACACAAATAAAATTTTGCTTTCATGAAGACTTAGAAATTCCTTCAGAGCCCCAAGGCCTCGTCTAATCCTGGGATTCCAGATTTCTCAGGTAACTAAAGACAAAGTTTGACTGATCCAGAAAACAAAACAGGCAGAATAGAGATAGGACGTATAAGAGATTCCTAGTCTATTAGGATTATAAGACATGTAAAAACTTTAATTTGAAACAACACAACACACATAAGGAGTTCAAATGTTATAAACATTAGATCTATTTCCTGATGTATAAATAATATTTTGATGCTATTAATGAGAATGACAATAGTAATTGTTGAAATGAGTTAAGCTTTTGGTTTGTATAGTAAAAACTATTGCAAGTATTTCTACATATACTATTTAATCAACAAAATATATAACTGAAATCGGAACTGTTATTCTACCTATTTTATAAATAGAGAAACTGAGGTACAGAGTAGTTTAATTTGAGCTCTTTTATTTTAATGTATTTTTATAGTATGAACAAAGGGAGGATAACAGTTCCACGCATTAAAGTTCTTCTGAAAAATAATTGTTGAGTAATTTCTGACATTTTTAAATATTTTAATTTGCATATGAATCCAATTAACATATCCTCTGTCTTCTACTAAATTTAATCTAAGAAATTGTCACCAGAAGTTTACTACTTGACTTTCATTCTATCAATTTTATTTTCACCCTTTACACAAAATATGTGGTTGCTTATGCAGCTTTTGAGGTGTCCTTATAAAATAATGAAACTAATTTTTCCTTATGATCCACAGAGCCTCCTCTTTCTCTTTAGTTGTCAAACCTATAAAGAAGAAATGTGAAATTGCTATATATGCTTATAATAAGAGTTAATGATGAGAAAGACAACACTTTTTCATTTATAGGAAAATGACTCTGGTAGCACCTACACCAACGAATAAAGTAATACTGAAAAATGTTACATCTGTGATGAGGCCTAAAATCTTAATTCTGCAAGGCTCTCTCACTCTCTCTCTCTCCCTGAGAAGATCTTGTGATTATAATGGTGTTCCTTTATATTACCTGTCACTAGAACCACTAGAATAATGTTATGTAGAAAATTCCAAGATGTTGAAAATCCTTTAGTATCTGTGCTATCTGATATGATAGCCACCACTCACATATAGTTACTGAACACTTGGCATGTGGCTAATGCCACAGAGGAGTTTAACTGAATTATAACCACTTTAAATCAACAAAGGTGTTTCACTAACTATGATACTAGGTAGTGCAGAATGTTTGATACAAATGCCCATCTATCAGCATTAAGTATAGAATCTTAAAATCAGTGCAGTGTCATTTAAACTTTTATTATTAATATTATATTACTTGATGCTATCTGAACATGCGACTTACTTAGATTCTTTCAAGTTGCTGCTATTTTTAAGTGTATAATTCTAGGTTACTTCTGCTTCCAAGCATAAAACTGACTTTACTGAATGTATTGAGTTATTTATGCACATGATCTTTCATTATAGAAGAATGGTTTTCATTGTTTGTTAGTAAGAACTGTTACGTATGTTATATTTCCTACAAAAACTCAGTCTTGCTACATAGTTTTAAGAACCTGCCACATGTGTAAATTTGCATTTCTCAAAAAGTTAAATTAGGGAGCAGTTATTCATTTTACAAAATGATTCACCAAAGGGCTACTCTAAATAGCAAGCTCTCTGAAAATGAATTCTAAATAAGATTCAATTAATAAAAATTCAATTTTCACACCAGTCTTCAAGAACACATCTGTTTCTTCAAACCAGCTACACCTGTGGATCATTTGCAAAGCCTTTAGAGACTTCAAGAAATTTCTCCACAAAAGCAATGATGTGAAGTCCTTTATTCTATAGTTTTAGGAGCCTTCATTGGGTAAAAGGACAACCTACATCATACAGTGAATTTTCTTTCCCAAAATACTTAGCACTGGACATAAAGTTAAGGTCAGTTTGTAGTACCATAGAAGGGATTCAACTAAAAATTCCACTTGTCAGGGTTTTGAAAACACAAATATTTCTAAGTAAACAGTACTTAGATGTATTCTATCTGTTCCGCTATGTAAAGAACTGAGGGGTAATGTCACGGGACAAAACACTGCCACTCTGGTCCTAAATTTGGATTGGCAGACAAGCACATGAAAAGGACCACAATTTATTAGAGCAGAAACCTCAGAGCAAAAATCTCCTTGCAAACTGGTGCCTAGGTAGGAAATCTTGAACTGAAATAGAAAACTATCAAGAGGCTATAGTTGCAAAAATCTGATAATAAAAACACCAGACTATTGGAGGCTATTGAATCTGAGCCTCCTAAAGCTCATCTCACCAATCTAGCTCTGCTTTCCATGCATTGTAATTAGGGATTTTTTTTTCTTGCTGGGTGGTCAAGGGCAAGTCGAATAGCCTCCAACATCACAAGCTTCACTGGTGGCACACTGCAATTGCAAAACCTTTGATTGTATACGTATCTGCTTCCTTTTAGTCCAAAGAGAAGTATATTCTTTCCTGTTTTTCTTTATTTCTTTCTTTCTTTTTTCTATGCAACATTAATAGGGAGGTGGGTCATGCCCACACACTGCACTCTATAGAATGATTGTGAGGACAATATGCAATATGTCAACTTTCAAAGAAAAAAAAAGTAATGTGGATTTAGAAAGGTTAATGTTTAGTTGTTTGATCAATCTTATATACCTATATGTATTAATCTAATCTGATCTGATGATGAAAATATGTAATATAACCATTGTTCAATTTAAACAATAAAAGAATTGAAAAAAAAAAAAAAAAAAGAACACCAGAAGCGCTCAGTCGTAGAGGGATGTTCATATGCAAATCAATTAAGTTGAAAATCAGTTACAAAAAGCTAGTTGAGAAATCATGAAATATTTGGAGGTTAAGTAACATAAATAACATATGATATATTATTTGGGACCGGGAATTAAACTAAGGACATTGTGCTTGGCAGACAGGTACTAGGGATATTGAAATATATCTCTGGTCCATAAAACACATGTGGTTAAAAAGGAAATATTAAGAAAAAATTTAAAGTTTGAACTAAGGGAAAATAGAAATGTGAAGTATCAAAATTTGTGCAATGTACTTAAAGTGGTGCCTACACAGAAATTGATTGTGATAAATGCCTGCATTTGAGAGGAGACCCATTGGAAATCAACAAGCTAAGCTTCTACTTTAGGAAACTAGAAAAATCAAAATTAAAATTCTCCTCTCTGAAAGGCAGTATTAAGAGTATGAGGATATAAGCTACAAATTCAGAGAAAATGTTTGAGAAATAAAAGCACATCTGAAAGTATTGTTATCCAGCTATATTAAAAAAATCTAAAAACTTAGTGATAAGAAAATAAATGACATGAATGAAAAGTGGGAAAAATATGAGCTGACATTTTATCAGAAAAAGATATGCAGAAAGCAAGAAAGCATATCAAAAATTTTCAACATATATCACTGCAGAACTGCAAATTGATAGGACAATTAAGTACCATTACACTAAGACAATGGTACTGCTAATTTTTATCAGTTCATTAAAAGGAACAGTCAGTGTTAATATTGTTTGACCAACATTACATGCATATATCTAGCAATTTGAGCAGCTACATTGAAGAGAACAATA
Source organism: Myocastor coypus (assembly GCA_004027025.1). NCBI lineage: Eukaryota > Metazoa > Chordata > Mammalia > Rodentia > Myocastoridae > Myocastor > Myocastor coypus. Next base: position 11,654 of record PVJA010021523.1, on the reverse strand, counting down.
TCCATTGTAATATCCATTGTTAATTTTCTACCATCTTGTTTTAAAATCTGTATAGTTTCCATTATTCTCTTTAAAATTATAAAAAATCTAATTATATTGGTCTTATAACTCATCAATCATGCTTCTTGGTATTTACACAGTTGTTTTAGTTACTTTTTGCTCGTTGGTGGGACAAATACCCGACCCTCAAAATGAAGGAAGGAAAGGTTTATTTAGCTCACAGTTCGTGGAGGTTTCAGTATATATTCGGTTGGCCCAAGGCTGAGTGGAGCAGGGCAGAGAGCATCCAGTTCATGGCGGCAGAACAGCAGCAAAATGGTGGCAGAGGCAGCCAACCAAACAGGGCAGCAGAGCAGCAGCACCAGCTCGAGCAACAGCTAGAGCTCTAGTCTGTCTCTCTGTCTCTCTTTATATTACATTCAGGCTCTCCGCCTTAGCTCCCGCCCTAAACTACACCCATAATCCCAGAAGTACTTCCACCCATAATCCCATCAGTACCTAAACCTATAATCCCAGGGATCATGGATCAAGTCTCAAACTCTAGAAGTCCCCGCCCAGTGACTCCATGAGGCTTTGGGGGGACAACTAGACATAAACCATAACAACAGTGCATTCCAATTTTACAACTACACAAAAACCTATGCATATTTGCTTATAGGTTTATTTGTAATTGTCAAAACTGAAATGCATGCAAAATATCCTCCCGAAGGTAAAACTATATGTCAACATAACACTCCATATAATGTCATGCTACACAATGCCAAAGTGGATGTGCTAGCAAGCCATGCAAAGGTAGAAGTAATGTGAATGGATATTCCTAAGTGAAAGTAGCAAATCAGAAAAGGCAACATATTGTATGTATCTAATTATATAATGTTTAGGAATAGACAAAGTACAGAGACAATAAACAAGTACTGTCGTTGCCAAGGGTTGGAGAGATGGGAGAGATAAATAAGTGGAGCATAAAGGATTTTTACTGAAGTAAAACTACTCTGCATGATTTTATAATGGTTCTATGTAGTTCAAGAGAATCATTATATAATTATCCAAAATGATAGTCTGTATGACAGCAAGAATGAATCCTAAAGCAAAGTATGGACTTTGAATAATAATGATGTATCAGCAGATGTACCACTTTGGTAGTAGATGGCCAAAGATGTAGTGATTATATCCATAGGCACAAAATATGGGGACTCTATTCTTTACACTTATTTATTTTTCTCTGCACTGTTCTAAAAAGTTAAAATTAATGTTAAAGTAACATGTTAGTGTTAGGTAATATTAGATTGGCAAATGATTTCTTTACTCCAGAGCAACAACAATATTTATGCCTGTTTACCAGCCTTTTTTTTTCGGAACCAGGTAAAGAACTCAGGCCCTTGTGCTTGCCAGGCATGGGCTTATTTTACTCAGCTATCTCTCCAGCCCCTCCTGGTATAATTTTTATAGTACTCTCTCTTTCTCAAAATACCATGGCTTTGACTCTAAAATACCTACCTCCCATCTATTATACTGTAGTATTTTCTTGCTGAGATATTTGGACTACAGTGTTTTCAAAATAGCCTTTATTCAAAAATTTAAAAATGTAGATCTTTCCCTTAGAGATTATGATTCAGTAGGTTTGAGATAAGGTCTAGAAAGCTGTACTTTTTAACAATATTCTAGTAAATTTGTATGACAACAAGGCATGAAGGTACACACATGACTTAGACAACTTTGAATTTCATGTAAAACTGCTGTTTTATTTATGTGTTTGAAGCACATTTAGCTACGATCATAAAATTGTTTTTGCTACACTAAATCAGTAAGCATATGTCTTTCTGACAAATTCACACTTGTTATTCTTAATAATTACTTGAGAATGGTTCTCATGAAACTAAAAATATAGGTTAGAACAAAAAACACGTTATTACATGCAAAGGTAACACAAAATCTAAGGTTTAAATCCAAATGTCAGAGCCGGGCGCGGTGGCTCACGCCTGTAATCCCAGCACTTGGGAGGCTGAGGCAGGAGGATTAGTGTGAGTTTGAGACCAGCCTGGGTCACAAAAGTGAGCTCAAGGCCAGCCAGAACTGTACAGGGAGACCCTGTCTCAAAAAGACAAAAAAAATTCCAAATGTCTGCGTTTTCTTTTTCCACTACTGCAAACAATTTCTGAGGTATGTTAATGTTCCTCTCAGAATATTGATACAGTTTATAGATAATCATTACAGAAAGCAAAAGCATTCCAAATGTGGGCACAACATGGAAGCAACTGGAAATTTCTTAGGCTGGGAGACTGCTTTCAGAACTACTAATTCAAATATTTTCTCTTTAAAAATAACGTTTCTCTTATGTTCTTATTTAGGAAATAAAAGAGCATAGGAATTACAGTTGAGCAAATCAATTCCTTCAATTCCCTCAAGTCTCTGACAGGATCTATGTACCTTATCCTATATTCTTACTCGAAACTCAAATGCAAAGGGAAGCAAAGCCTTTAGTACACAAACCCTTCATGGATTTGTTTGCAAAAGCCTTTGTCTGGCGGTGTCTCTTTTAAGTAGCACACTCTGTATAAAGGAATCTCTTATTTCTGTGGCAAAGCTAAAACAAAGATCACATTTCAACCATGCAGTGGTAATTTCAAGCATGTCATACTGGCTGTGACATGCTGAGAAACGGGTAAAATTTTATAATTTCCATCCTTTTAACTTAATACAAAAATGTGAATAATGTAGATCAAAAGTTTTTCATTCTGTCTCAAATTTTATCTTTCTGTCTCAAATTGTTATTTTGATATGCTTAGTACTGTTATCTATCCAGTAGAAAAATATAAAATATTTTTCAAAGTCCTACATAGCTGTGCTGTTATGCAATTTGAATTCAAAAGCTAGATAAACCTGGTTAGTAACAGATGCTGCTGCAGTGGTTGGAACTTAGCCAAGGCAAAGCAACCTTGAAAATATTAACATAACCAAGTGAAAGCTCCATAAAAATTCCATGCACCTTTTCTAATTATTGTATTATGTTTCAAGTAATCACACAATACTATGCATTTTCTTTTGAGTGGAAGAGAAAATTGAATATCTGTTGTTAGAGCAAATAAAGAAAGGAAACTAACTACTGTCCTACTAGGGAAATAACCTGTCAAAATGTGAACAATCTCTTCTCTATAAATGCTCAGTGGTAATTAGCATATCTTTATAAATAAGCAACGTTTTTGTTCTCTGTGAATTTCAAACCTCATGCTGTTCAAATAAAAGATAATTTTTATTATTGTAAATCTAAAACTATCTAATGACGCCTAACTGCTACTCTGTGACTCTGTGTGTGTGTGTGTGTGTGTGTGTGTGTGTGTGTGATTTTGTTTGTTGGTGTTTAGGTGATAGTAAAGGAAGTATCTGTCTTTTATTTATTTCTAAATACTTATCATTTATACATATAATTCTGAAAATTATAGACTATATCCTAATTAGAATATGAAATTTGGAGCTTTTTCTAAAACGATTTAAATTTTACTGAACTACAATATCTTTTTCTCTGGTAGAAAAAGTACTTAGTAAAATTGAATATAGTATGAAATGTAGTATCTTTTAATACAGAAAAATTTTTCAACTGCTAAATTGTAATATGTTCAATAATAGGTACATTTTTCAGACCTTTGATTTATAAGCTTTTAAAAATCTACTTTGAGTGTATTCTGAGAATGAATTGAAAATGCAAAATAGAAATGAAAGTGTTATTGATATTTGACCAATCTAGAAATAATTTGTCATTGATGTTAAAAACCAGACACTAAAAATAGGCATATGATTATGTTTTGTAATATCTTTTGTGTTTTACTTAAAGTGATAAGCTTTGATTAAAATTAAAGAAAAATGTTCAAGAGATGTTAAACAAAAATCTTAATTTTTGTGAATTGATAAATTAGGTCTGCCCAGGTAGAGCCTATATTCTTTTAGGGAAACAATTTTTAAAAGTGAAGCGGTGAGGCCTGAAGGTGTAGATCATTGGTAGAGTGTTTACCACTAATGTGCAAGGCCCTGTCTTCCATCCAGGCAAGAAAGACAAGTAGAGCGACAGACAGACAGACAGACAGACAGACAGACAGACAGACAGAGACACAGAGAGAGAGACAGAAACAGAGAGGCAGAGACAAAGATAAATATACCACATTTCTCTAACATTGCCCATTGTCTCCATGACAAAGAAGCCAAGTCCCAATTCCTGAAAGATTTCTCTTATTGATGTTATTTGGCCCATATTTGGAGTTACTTGATTTTGCAAATTGAGCATATGAAAATTTTTCAAAAATATATTCAATATCTTAGCATTTCATGGTAGTAATTATGACCCAATTGTCACAAAGCTGAAAGGATAAATTCTGTGGAGTCACCAACATGAACTTTTGCATAAAAGCTTTGTTTGGGGGGCTAAATAAGATGGTGCAGGCCTGTAATCCCTGTACTTGGTTGGCTAATGAAGGAGGATTGCTGTGAGTTCAACGTAGTGTAGGCTACATGGTGAATTCAAGGCTAGCTGACTAGACTGGCACTGATTCTGTTTCAACTCCACCCCACAATGTTTTTTTTTTTTTTTTTTTTTTTTTGTCTCTCTCTCATATGTCATACAATTTCTATTATTGAATTTAAAACTATTTTTATGAATAGAAAAAGACTTTCGGGTTTGATCACCAGTGTACCATGCCAGTCTTGCCTCAGGGGTGAGCTGAGATGGTGACTGAGACTGGGTATGGTGGTGTGTGGGAGGACCACGATGAGACTGATCTGTGTTGTGAGACGCTAGAGACATTATAGAACCTGTAGTACATACAAAAACAATTTTAATAAAAAGACATTTGTGATATCATTGCTCTTGATCAGTGCCTTCCAGCATTTTTTATTTCTTTGCTCTATAATTGAACTCCTTTCATAGCAATTGAAAATTTACAAACCCCCTTAACTATATAATATATTTTGTGATATAGCCATATGCTGTTATTATGATGGTATAGCTAGGATTAGTTTACTTTATAGGCCCAACTTTTAAAGATATGTTGCCTTTTTCCTTAGTGCTACTAAGAGGTTGCAGAAACTTAAACAGGTGAAACTTAGTTGAAAACCCCTTAGCCGGGCGTGGTGGCGCACGCCTGTAATCCCAGCACTCGGGAGGCTGAGGCAGGAGGATTGGTGCGAGTTTGAGACCAGCCTGGGCTACAAAAGGGAGCTCAGGACCAGCCTCAACTGCATAGCGAGACCCTGTCTCAAAAAGACAAAAAAAAAGAAAAAAAAACCTTCATTATTTGGTGGTATGGCCATGAAGAGTATGTGGAGCCTTGTTCTCCATTGTTTCTGTTTCACTGCACTAACGGGATGATCAGTATCCTCTTCTGTTATTGTCTCCCTGTAATGTGTATGGCCTCACCACGGGAACAAGTAACCATGAATACTGATGTCATAAAATAAAATAAATGCTGATCCTTTGTAAATTGATTTTTGATATATTTTGCTACAGTAGGGAAAGCAAATTAATACAGTTATGTAACAATTCATGTAACAATTTGGCTAAACTAGTAACCAGGTCTTTATTAAACAATAATGTAGTTGTCATAGAATTATTTTGTTGATATGATTAACATTGATAATCAACTGATTTTCAGTTTAAAAAAAAAGAAAAAAAAGACCTCAGTAAACCAGATAAGTTAGTGCAATTCAATGAAGAGTTTAGGAGCAACACTAACGCTTCTAGGAGAAAAAAATAATTTTGCTTAAAGACCTGGACATTAATTCCTGCCTGCGTCCCCAGCACTTAATGCCCTATAAATAGATGCTTTCTAGGCCCTCAGTGATGTTAACCAGTTCTTTAAAGCTCTATCTCTGGATCACACCATTACTTGACCAATTTGCTCTCTGTGAAAGCCTGAGGGAAAGTTTTATCTATTGGTGACTTTATTTAGGCACACTATACATCATCAATCCCTTTTCTCTGTGATCCTATTATCTCCTTGAACAGAATTTGGGACATTACTGAGTTATAGGATGTTACAGTTCAGGTTACACTGACAACAGTTCTACAAAGCACTGAACATGGTTTCAAGGTAAATACTAAATACTAAGGGGATTTGACTGACCTTGTCAGATACAGAAGTTACATGTTTTGCTACACTGGTCTCACTTTAACCTGCCCTTAACCACCCAGCAGAAAAGTTCAACCATGAGGCATAAAAAGTAAAGCCAGATTAGTATGTCAAGCTGTAAAAGACTTAAACCAACAGTTTCTGACTTTGTCAGTTCTGTCAGTAACCCAGTACGTTTATGTAATCTTGGACTATGCATAGAACTACTTTCTCTTAGTTCAATGAGAAGAAATAATGATTAGAAAAATCATGTCAGCATCCTGTAGGCTGATTAACTACTACCAGGAAAAAACATACATTATATTAATTATTGGGGATGTACTGCTAATGCATTTTTAAACTGTCTCATTGTTATTTATTATTAAAATTAATAAAATATATAAATAAAATATTTAAAATATTAAATTTAAAAAACTGTCTCTTTTAACATACACAGACATATACATGCATGCACACACACACACACACACACACACACACACACACACACACACACACATTCAAACACCAGCAGTTGCTGACTTAAGACTGTGGATTCAAGCACAGCAGTATTAAACAACTGTATTGGAACTGTGGAGAAAACTCAGCGGTCTAATCTCCTGCTTGACAAGTGGAAGGACCTGGGTTCTTTTCTCAGAGCCGCAGCCCTTGCAGGCCCTGGAACCCCAGGTTTGCCGTGCTGGCCCTGAGGCTGGATATGGTGCCATGTGCCTTCAATCTCAGTGCTGAGAAGGCTGAAACAGGGGGATCACTATGAGTCAGAACTTTGTAGCATTATCCTATACCATATAAATAAATAATGATTTAAAAAGAAATAGCTGTATTTCTTCTGAATATATTCACAGTTTTATCATTTCCATGATTCCCTAAACAATGGAATATACCGATTATTAATACACCTTGTAGATCTTAGTAACAATTATAAGTAATCTACAGATGAATTAAAGTACAAAGGAAAATGCATGTAGACTATGTTCAAATACTATGCAAATTTACATAAGGTATTTGATCATCTGTAAATTTCCACATCTTTTTTTTTTTTTTTTTCTGGAAATACTGGGGATCAAACTTGGGACCTTGCTCTTGCCAGACAGGTAATTATGCTGCTGAGATATCACCCTGGCCCCAATCCAACTACCCAACACTTCATGTCTTCTGGGGATCTCAGGACTAGTCTTCCATGGATATAAACATACAAGGCTGTGTGTGTGTGTGTGCTCACATGCACTTGCGCACATGCATACATCCTGCTGCTTTTATGGCATTTGTTCATAAAGAAATTAAACATAAAATTTGTGCATGTTAACAGAGTGTCATGTTATGTTTTGGTACATGTACATATTGCATAGTATTTATATAACGTTAACCATACTTGTATCTATTTCTTTAAAAGTTTATCATTTTCCTGTGGCAAAAATTTTTGAAAATTTTCTACCTTTTTGTAATGTAAAGGCTATAATTGCTATCTATGCTCACTTTACTATGCAGCAAGAATGCACTAAATTTTTTTGCTCCTATCTAACTCTAGCCTTGCCCCACTGATCACTATTTCCTCACCCTTTCCTCACCTCTCCTGTTATCCTCTAACATAAGTTTTACATTTGTAAGCACTCTTCTATAAGAAATGTATTGCTGTGTATATTTGCCCAAAATAAATATTTAGAGAAAGGATATGCTTTGTCTTTAAATTTTCTCTCATATATACTATTTAAGTACTTTCTATAAATTGAGCTAATGCATGAACTTCTTAAAATATGCTCTGATAAGATGCATATTTCATGCTATAAAATATACTTTTCTATTTCAAATATATATATATATGTATATATATATATATATATATATATACATATATATATATTTGTAGCCTTATCACTGTTTTCTTTTTAGATTTTATTGTTCTCAAAGTCTTTCTCTTGTCCATTTTTCATCCCTTGCCACTTCTGTTCTCATTTCCAAAAAAACACTGTTCTCATTTTTGACTCTATCACAAAAATTTTAACTTACGTACTGTTCTATCAAGTCAGGATCATACTGAAGCAAATATATAGAGTTATTAGCACATATATTTCTTTTCTTCAACAAATTTATGCTGCACATCTATTATTCAGTTTATGAAATACTATCTATATTTTGTAATTTCCATGATATGAATACTAGAACAAAGGAAGCATGACTTGAAATGAAGTAGTTCTGGGAGAAAAAGGCAAAAATTGAACTTTCTGCTTGGACTTTTCTGCATTAGTGACATAAATTAATTGAAGTATAACTTCAAAAATGAATAATTATGCTACTAGGTTTAAAAATTATTATACTTTCTAAACTCAGTGACTAAGCCAGGCATGGTGGTGCATGCCCATAATCTCAGAATTTAGGAGGCTGAGGCAGGAGTGTCATTATGAGTTTTAGGCCAGTCTGGACCACAAAATGAGCTTGAGGCCAGCCTAAGCTGCATAAAGATATCCTGTGTCAAAAAGGATAAAACAAAAAACCTTAGTGACTGTGTTATGAACATGCTTATCAGATATTTATCAACTGTTTCATGTATGAATATAAGTCATCACATATTGTTAAGGCTTAGATACAAGTGAACCCTCCCCCCTAAGAAATTCAGGTATTCAGCATGGGGCTCTAGAAAGTTAATTGGATCGCAGTATGCTATCTTGTCTGGTGGAATAACTCACTGATGTGTTCATTGCTGGATATGTTGTTAGCAGTTAAGGGCTGGTTGAAAGAGTCAGATCCTATGGGGATTGAGTTGGAAGGGTACATTACCAGTCTGGCCCCCTCTCCCTCTCTCCGTACTCCTGATAGCTATGGGATGAGCAGCAGTCCTCTGACAACAGTTTCCACCATTCCACTTTCATTTGTTAACAAGCTAACTTTGGACTGCAGCCACTGGAAGCTCTGACTCAAATAAACTTATCTTTCTTAAATTTGTGAGATTGTGTATTTTGTCAGAATCACAACAAAGTGAGTGATTCAGACATTCTGAAATGACTCTCTTTAAAGCAAAATAATTAAATAATTTATTTTTTTTAAATTCAAGACAGACAATTCAGCATGTATTTGAGACTTTTCTATATAAACATCTACAATTTTTTCAACTTTCTTAATGGCTTTTTTACTTAATTGTGTATTTTTTTGACCCATTAGTTTTATTTAACCTTATTCACTCAAGAAGCATTCTGGGGCCACTTAATGGCTTTTTTACTTAATTGTGTATTTGTTTGACCCATTAGTTTTGCTTAACCTTATTCACTGAATAAGCATTCCGGGGCCCAGCAGGATGGCTCCGTGATCTAAAGCACCTGCTTAGGAAAGTTTAGGCGGCTGCAGGGATCATGGTTCGATCCCAGCACCACATGCTGCAGCAGCCCTGCCCTCAGAGCAAGCTGATCCGGCCATAAAAATAAATAAAAAAACAAAAGTTGTGAAACAAGGAAAAAAAAAAACAAGTATTCCTTTTGCTAGGTGATTAGTAGTGAAAATAGTTATGGAATACATTTTACTCTGGGGTCTAAATTTTAGTGAGAGAGACACATGAACAAATTTAAGAAATGAAACATACATGGAAAGGATTTGGTGTAAGTGGTGAACCTATGGCACATGTGGCACAGCAGACACTTTGTACCAATGAAAGCTCTTGAAGGTTCACTATCACTGATCTAGTTAGTCATGGGTGATGAAAGGGTGGTTTATTTAAATAGGTATGTCACAGAAGTTACTTGAGTGAAAGTAACATTTGAGCAAACTCTACATGAGCTAGGAGCATATGTTATACAGTTTATGGGAAAAAAAAATAAAATCCAATAGAAAGATTTCAGACAGAGGATGTGAATCAAAAATCTTGACAAATTGGAGGGCCAGAAAGTGATGTCCAAATCTGGCCCTGAATTACCAGAGAACAATACTGCACAAGATATTGTTACGAAATCCTGTGACTTTATTATGTGTACGTTGTGATCTATGCCAAGAAATTGTATTTTATTCTGAGTAACATAAGAAACTATGGGAGTGTTTGGGGCAAAAGACTAGACTGATCTAATTTACATTTACAAAGTTCATCCTGGCTGTACTATAAAGAATTCACAGATCAGTATGAGAGGGCAAAAATAAAAGGTCAGAGACTAGTAAAGAAAATACTTTATGATGATTTCAGAGTAGCATAGTAGCATAGGCAATAAGAAGTCTGTCTTAGTCATTCTTTACTGTTTGCTGGGACAAATACCTGACACTCAAAATGAAGGGAGGAAAGGTTTATTTAGCTCACAGTTACTGGAGGTTTCAGTCCCTGTTCTGCTGGCCCATGGCTGAGTGGAACAGGGCAGATGGCATCCAGTTGATGGCAGCAGAACAGCAACAAAATGGTGACAGAGGCAGCCAACCAAACAGGGAAGCAGAGCAAGAGCTCTATTCTGTCTCTCTGTCTCTCTTTATATTACATTCAGGCTCTCAGCCCTAGCCTCCCCGCCTTAGGTTACACCCATAATTCCAGAAGTACTTAGACCCATAATCACATCAGTACTAAAACTCATAATCCCAAGGATCATGGATCAAGTCTCAAACTCTAGAAGTCCCTGCGTCCTGACTCATGAGCCTTTGGGGGGACAACTAGTCATAAACCATAGCATTCTGGCCCTGGGACCCCAAGGTTTCATACATATCCCTTTTTACAAAAGACATTTTAGTCCATCTGGGAAAGTTGGCAAAGTCCCAATAGTTGCAGCATTGTTGAAAAGTCCAGATCCCAATTCTCCTTCAAGATCCAAGGCAAGCTCTCAACTGTGAGCCCCTGTACAATAGAAGAGTTAAACATATCCAACATTCAAAGGCATAAGATAAACATTACAATTGCAAAAATTGCAAACAACAGGGTAATACAAAACAATGGGAGCAACACATGTCCAAAATCCAGCAGGGTAAACATTAAATCCCATAGTTCCAACTGGAGCATCCAAAGCAGTCTTCACTGAGTTGTGAGCATCATGCAATTCCGCTCCTATGGCACTCTTGGTGGTAATTCCCATGGCTTCTCTCTTAGGCTGGCTTTGCGCCCTTTTAGCACGATCCACGTTCCTGGCTTTTCCAGACTTCTGGAGTTTTCTCTGAACAGGCTTCTCACACATGGCTTCACACACTTCCCTCTCAGGGACACACTGCCTGGCCTCCCAGGCCCTCTTCTGAAATCGAGGTGGAAGCCTTAATCTCAGATCTCCCTTACTCTGCATATGCTTATGTGGATGATGCCAAGGGTTGCTACGAGCTAGAGAAGGAGCTGGGCTTACTTCTCTCTTGGCTGAAGGAGTCCAGGACCTAGATTGCTGAGGACTCTGACCTTGATTCCAAGGAACAAATTATCTGTGCCGGCGCCATTTTGGAACCTGATTAGGCCGCTGCCACCATTCTGGTACTTGTGTCTCTGCAGCTTTCTTCTCAAGGCAAAACCTCTGTCCTTTGCAATTCTGAGGCTGGAAAGGGTGGAGAGCTGCCGCCTCTTGTGATGCTCTCAGGCCATCCTTTTGATTCTCTGGTTCC
>PVJA010021522.1:0-35352 GCA_004027025.1 Myocastor coypus | reverse complement strand
AAAAAAAAAAAAAAAAAGCACAGTTACATAAAGGCGGCTCTTTTTGCAATTAGTGTATAGATAAGTTAAAATTAGATTGAAACATGGGACCAAAGAGAAGAGAAAATAGCACCAGGGCTACTTTTCTATGCATGTAAGTGCAAGAATGACTCCTTTGGGGGATGCACATATAGCGCGGTGGTCTAAGTGCCTGCCTCGCAAGCGCAAGGATCTGGATTTGATCACCAGTACTGCATGCTGTGCAAGCCCTGGAGCCCTGGGAATGCCATACCAACCCCTAAGCCTGACATGGCAATGCACACCTGTAAATCCCAGTGCTGGGAAGGCTGAGACAGGAGAATCACTAGGAGTCTGAGGTGCACAGTGAGACCCTGTACCAAAGAAAGAAAGAAGGAAAGAGAGAGAGAGAGAGACAGAGAGAGAGACAGAGAGACAGAGAGAGAAAGGAAGGAAGAAAGGCAGACAGAAAGACAGAAAGAAAGAAAGAAAGAAAGAAAGAAAGAAAGACAGACAGACAGAAAGAAAGACAGACAGACATTTCTTTATGGAAATTTCCCATGTGTTCTTCACCCAGTGGTGATCTGGTCATTTCTAGAGTCATGACACGTGGACTGAGTCCCCACTCCTTGACCAGTGACCTGCCATTCATTTACCACAGCCTTCTCAGGCCCTCCAAGGCAAGATTTAAGAAAACAGCGCTCCTCTTCTAACTACTTAATTCTGAGCAAACAGAGGAGCTAGACTGGAGTAACCTCAGCAGGGATTTGACTAACAGAGCTTGGCAACTGAGTCAACCTTGACTGATTGATTGACTAATTGCAAGAATCCTATCAGTTGTTTTATATATTTAGTCAGAGGCAAATAAAAATCATGCAAAACCTCTCTCCCATCACCACCACTATGTCTTACATACATACTGGCATAGGCACACACTTGCCTTAATATGAAATCACTTTAAAATTCGCACTAGAGAGCTCAACAAAGCTAACAAAGTTGAACAGAATGTTATATAACTTGCCCTAAACTCTTAAGCCATAAGCATTTTTCATCCACTATTTTGTAATTTTTTTCTCTCTCAAAAAAAGAGCTGGAACAGAGCTGGGTGTGGTGGCACACACCTGTAATCCCAGCACTCGGGAGGCTGAGGCAAGAGGATCGGTGTGAGTTTGAGACCAGCCTGAGCTACAAAAGTGAGCTCAAGGCCAGCCTGACAGCATAGCAAGATCCTGTCTCAAATAGACAAAAAAAAAAAGTAGAGCCGGCTTGGGAATGGTGCTCCCCAGCATAGAAAGACTGTTGTTATTTGTTAGATTTCAATAAAATTATTTGTAGAATCTGTAAAAAAAAAAAAAAAAAAAAAAAAAAAAAAAAAAAAAAAAAAAAAAAAAAAAGAGCTGCAGATTCATCACAGGCTCAGAGCTAAAGCAAGACTGATCCCCCCAAAAGACCTTAAGACAAGTCTCATAGCACACTGCACCAGTCCAAAAAAATCTCTATTGCCTTCTGAGGTATTACGCCATGACTGTAGCACAGTCACTGGATTTAAGTTATTTTATTTTATTATTTATTTATTTTTGGTCCTAGGGATTGAACTAAGGACCTTGCACTTGCCAGGCAGGCACTTAGGCTGCTGAGCTATCTCCCAGCCTTGATTTAATTTATTTTAGTATTGTGTGTCACAACCCAATGCGGCGCTCAAACTTTTCGGGGTGAGGACTGTGAAGGGCCGCAACAAGGGGAAGAAGTGACGACAAGACCCAGAAAGCTGGGGCCAAGTAGAGCCCTGTGTCTGGGTGGAAGGAGGGGAATCGTTCACCACAGCGTGTTTGTGCATTTGGCAGGTTGGTGTCCCGGGTCGCTCCTTTGCCTAGCAGCCTGTCAGTATGGTAGCACAAGGACTTGGAGGTTTTCCGGACAGTACAGCGTGTTATGAGGCTTGCCTTAGAGGTCTTTTTGGAGGGACTGGCCTTGCTTTAACTCTGTGCCTGTGATGAGTCTCCAGCTCTCGTCATTCCCCACATTTGTGAAGTATCAATTTCATGCCAGGCCTCCAGGCAAAGTGACCCAGAACTAAACTTCAAAAGTGCAATGTCTTGTCTTCATAAAGGTAATAATCTAGACTTGAGAGCAGAAATTGACAAACTATAGCCTATAAGATAAATTTGGCACGTCGTTTGTTTCAATAAAGTTTGTTAGAACGTATTATCAACTGTCAATGACTTCTTTGGATTGGATGGCAGAGCTGAGTAATTATGACTGGATTTTATGGCCAAGAAGACCTAAAATATTTACAATCTGGCTCCTTAACGGTAGGTTTTCCAACCCTCATCTGGGCAAGTGTTCTGAGCCCTAGCTGCAATTTAAAACTTAACTGCTGGATAGATTTTTATAATTGGTTTATCTAGCTTTTAAAATAAATAGATAGCACTTAGAACTTCAAAAAAAACAAACAAACTCAATGCCATGGGGCCAGTGAGATGGTTCAGCACTCTAAAGCACCTGCTTAGGCAAGCTTAGGCAACTGCAGGGACCACAGTTCAATCCTCAGCACCACACGCTGCACCAGCTCCACCCCCAGGGCAGGCTGAGTGGGCCATTATAAATATAAATTCAATGCCAAGACTATCCTCTGTTAGTTAAGGTAGAATCTCTGGGTGTAGTCCCAGTTTTTCTGTTCCTGTGAAAGAGAGGTGCTAGGAGACAGAGCCCTCAGGGACCCACGCATGGGCGGGGTTGAGGACCACTCCCACCTAGACTTCCAGGTATAGAGGAAGGTGGCGGTAAGCACTGCCAGGCAGTGAGCCACTGTTTGCAAAAGCTGCCAAGTAACCTGGACATTCTCAGCTTCTTCTGAGGAGAGACAAAGGTTCTCTGCTGCTCCTGGGCATCCCACCTCAGCGCCCTGAGTTGCCCTTATGAAGTACTATGTCCAGGGAGAATAACCACTTGGCAGAATTTCCTCCTAGAGCAGATAATCAGACCTCTGGTGATCGCCTCCTCCCTACCATATGGTGCCCTGAGTGAGTTTCGATATTGTTTCAGTAGTCAGAACAAGAAAATCCATTTCATCCTCCTAGAAAGAGGGCCCTTTTAATTCAAAGCAAAAACAGTATTCTGCAGTAGTAACACATAACTTGAGAGTAACTCAGTGCCTGTCCATATACCCAGAGGTAGACAGCTCCGACCAGTTCCGGATGGGGGAGGCCCCACCTTGGCAGCTTTCTTCCACCTCTGCTTTCCCCTGGGCCCTCAGCAAGGGAGTAGATGGTGGAGGAAAGAGCAGAAGAGCAAGCAACTCGCTCACGCAAAGTCTCTGCTAACATGTTTTGCAAACCAGTCTCAGATGGCACTGTTCAGGGTTCTGAAGCCATCAGAGATCTGAGGAAAGGTGCAAATTCAAACAGTCTATGTGACCTACCTGACTCATTATTAAACTGTTATTCATCAGCCACTAACTGTGGGCTCAGAACTACCTAAGCCCTGAATGAAACAATTTCAAAGCAGTTACAATCTGCACATGCACACACACACACACACACACACACACACACACTCTCTCTCATTTCACACCTTCACCCAGGAAACGCTTGGGTAACAACACCAACACCTATATAAGTATGACCTATGCAGAGGGTATGACTCAGAGGCGCAGCCCTCCCCAACCTGCCTGGAGGCCGAAGTTGCAGGACATTCTGTGGAGGACAGGCACTGAAAGCAGAGCCAAAGTTTTCCAGATTCAGGGACCAAGAGAAAGGACTCAGCATGAGCCGCTGGCCCCTGCCAAGGAAGGGTGCTGAAACTTGCAGGCCCTGGCTGAGCAGCAACATAGAACCTGGGGAAAGGAGAAATGTGTGCGTGAGAGGAAGTGAGGCGGGGGGAAAAACTGATCTGGGGATTACGACCTCCAATGGGGAACCTCCAAATGAGATAGGGAAAACCCATCTCCAGCCTGAAAAGTGCCTGGGATGAATCTGTGTTCTCTAAAACCAAAGAATGAATTTGGGGAAAGAAAGCTCCTATCCTAGAGAGGGACTGGAGAGCAATGCTGAGTGGGTGTCCCCCGGGAGGCTGTCTCTTCCAGGGACTTTTTAAAGGAAAACCATGCAGTGAGGCAGGTCTAAAGCTGTGGAGAAGACATGGAAACTCACTTAGGTAGGCATGAGGTGTGTTATGGTTTATGTCTAGTTGTCCCCGCAAGCCTCATGCAGTCGTGGGGCAGGACTTGTATAGATTGAGACTTGATCCATGATCCACCGGGATTATGTGATTTAGTACTGACCTAGAGTTTGAGACTTGATCCATGATCCCTGGGATTATGTGTTTTAAGTTCTGCTGAGACTATGGTTGTGGCCTGAGACAGATAGCCTAAGGCAGAGAGCCTGATGTAATATAAAGAGAGACAGAGAGACAGACTCTGTTGCTCTCTGCTCCCTTGGTTGCTCCATTGCCTCTGTCGTGATTGTTGCTGTTTCTGCTGCCATGCACTCGATGCTCTCTGCTCTGTTCCACTCAGCCTTGGGACAGCCAAATAAGGACTGGAACCTCCAGCAACTGTGAGCTAAACAAACCCTTCTTTCCTTCATTTTTCACATCGGGTATTTGTCCCAGCAATGAATAAAAAGTAACTAAGACAAGGTGGGACAAAGACTATGGTCAACCAATGAGATTACAAGCACCATTGGTCAGGTAAAATTGATTAAAATCCGGATCCAGTGGGAAAGCAAGTTATGTAACAAGCAGGCAAAAATACAGCTGAATTTCTATTTAATTCAGTTGCCTACAATAGAAGAGCCCAGGAGAAGGCAAGAGGAGACTCATGCACCAGGCCCAGGAATCGCTTTTGCTTTCTTCCTGGACCTTCGTTATCCTCTCCAGGAAATACTTTGGGAGAACCAAAGCACTCAGGCAATATGGAGACCATTCTGGGAAGCTTCTTTAGTGCCATACTATGTGACTGCCTCTCCCCTCAATCATCTCACTATGACCTCTTAGCAAGCTCAAGAGATAGCCCAGAGGAATAAGCACTGACCTGGCAAGTACAAGGACCTGAGTTCAAGCCTTGGGCCCACATGCCAGGATGTGCCATCCTGGGCCCCAGATGCAATTTAAAAAAAAAGAATTAAAAGTTATTCATTCTCTCCATTTTAAAGAATAAGTAACTATGTCTGACTTCCTAAAAGGGTAAATGTGCTACTCAAAGTAAAAAAGTTACCAAATATTCAGACCAGAATCTCAATCCAGATCTTGAATTCAAGCTCCCTGTTCTTTTTCCTAATGCCTTTATGAGGAAATGAAGACCTGTTTTTATCGCCAAAAATATGCCAATCTGGGTTGAGGTCTTACACCTGCTTCCCCAGGCCTCAGGCCCCAGCTTTAAATAACAATGCCATATTATCATTAGAAGTTCAAAGACAAAAGCCACAGCATCTCTTTGTGATTACTGTGATGAATTAGGGCTCCTACTTTTTGTATACACATTCAAAAACTAGAAGGAAATGTTAAGGGAAAGAAATTAAATCAGCATATCAGCCTAAGGTAAAATTTAGTTTGCTTTGCACAATGATTTATGTTTCATCTCCATAGATTTTGTTAATTCTTGCCATGGGAAAAAAAAGGAGAGTTGAGGAGTGAGGAAGGAGTGAAGGAAAGAGAGAAGGGAGAGAGGCTAAAAATCTAGTATCATGTGAAAGTGATTTGGGTGCACAAGTTGGGTCATGCAAGATTGTGAAGGACAAGAAGGTCTAGATGGGGTCACTAAGATCTCTTAGGCTAGAGTTTGCCCAGAAGGTATTAGCAGAAACAACCTCTCAGGACCAGACAAACAGCTCAACAGATTAAAGCGCCTGCAAGCAGGTCCAGGGGCCAAGGGTTGGATCCCTGGGCCTGCCAAGCTGGCCCTGCTCCTGCCTCCTGCCACCTGGGGAGCACTGAGACTGCAATGGAGACTGGGCGTGGTGGCGCACGCCAGTAATCCCAGCTCTTGGGAGGCTGTAAACAGGCAGATCACTATGAGTCGGATCTAGTACTGAGACCCGAAACACCCTGGAGACCCTTCCCTAAAAATACAAAACAAAAACAAAGAAAAAAAGCCGGGCGTGGTGGTGCATGCCTGTAATCCCAGCACTCGGGAGGCTGAGGCAGGAGGATCGGTGCAAGTTCAAGACCAGCCTGGGCTACAAAAGTGAGCTCAAGGCCAGCCTGAACTGCACAACGAGACCCTGTCTCAAAAAGAAAGAAAGAAAGAAAGAAAGAAAGAAAGAAAGAAAGAAAGAAAGAAAGAAAGAAAGAAAGAAAGAAAGAAAGAAATTTAGCCTCCGTACTTATGGAATCCTGGTTTTAAGACCCACCTGCCTGAGACCAGAGCTCAGCCATCCTGTTAATTCATAAGCAAACACTACAGCTTGCTTGCGTATATCTCTTGCCACATTCTGTAGAGTGCAGCAAGGGCTCCAAATCTTATGTAATGAATACCACTGGAAAGGGAGAAATCTGGGTTGGAATGGACTCTGCACACTGTGAAAGTCCAGCATTTTTCACAGCAGGTGCTTTCACTGAGCCTTAAGTTAGGGAAGAAAAGTAAGCTAGGAATGGCTCGTTGGGGTGATCTTAGAATAGAAGTTAGAAATTCATCCATCTTTTGGGTCTGATAAAACACCACCTCATCCCCAGACACACTCTGCCTTTTAGAAATTTTAAGGAGGTAGAAGAGATTAAAAAAAGAAAAAGAAAAAGGATTAATGTCTTATGACCCATGAAAATGATAATAAATACAAATTTCAATGTTCATAAATTTTCATGGTACACAAAAACTACTATTAATTCACCTATTGTCTTTAGCTGCAAATCAGAACTGAGTAGTTATGAAAGACTGTGTACCCCAAGGACCCTAAGATATTCACTACCTAGCCTTTTGCAGGCCTAAGTTGCTAATATCTGGCCTATGTCACAGCCAGAAATGTCAGAAATGTTTGAACTGTAAGAGAAAGAAGAAAGAGATGGTCCAAGCAAAGACGGAGAGGTGGAGGGCGCGGGAGGAGAAAAACAGATGTTGAGATGGGCACTGAGATAAAGGAGGGAAGTGGACAGCTAAAGAACAGACTCAAGGAGGTTATAAAAAACAGGGATCAAATACTCAGGATTTTGTGCACCGCCATGGCTAGGACTGGCTAGTCGTGCACCCAGATTCAGAGACTCCACAGAGAAGTGGCACCACCTGGATGGCCTTCTAAGAAGAAAAGGCACAGAAGTAATCAAGGACCCAACAGGAGCAGCCCAGACCCAAGACTCCAGGACAGACGCTACCTGAATGGTTTCCCAGTCCTGGAGTCTAGACTTCATCATCTTATCATTCTCTTTCCCCTCTTTTCCTTTGCTTTACAGCTCATTATACCCCTTTCCTGTGTATCTGGGGACTCTTTGCTAGTCCTCCTCCTCCTTTACCGACTTCCCAGGCTCATAACATCACAATCCATTCCCAAAAACCTCCCTGAGGCCTTGCATCACCCAAGCTGTCTGTTCTTCCAGATTCTTTGCCAGTCCGTCAGGGCTGGGCCCTCCTTTCCATCTTGGTCTGTTTAGTACGTGGAACAGTGGCCCAGAAATTCCTCTGCACTTGGGACAGTTTGACTCTAACAAAGAACAGGCCAGCACAGAACCAGCTAGGAAGGAAGCCCTCTGCCCAGACACTGTCTTTATGTGGCTGAATTCTCATAAGGATTTCCCTACTAGTAGTTTCCTTTTTCATCTCTGTGGCATTTACAGTTCTGTCCTCTATCTTTTCTCTTACTTATTTTCCTTTTATTCTGTTGCATTGACTAATCTTCCCAAACATATTACATAGTTAGTGCTTACAAATAGTCAGGCTTTAGCTTTTGATCTTCTTTGTTGTGTATTTGTTTTACGTGCTATTTATTCCTACTTTGTTAGTTTTTTCTTCTATTTGCTTTGGTTTTATACTGCTCTGCTTTCTGACTTCTAAAGCGAGAGGCTTCCTTTATTTTGAATTTTACTGTATTTTATATCTAGATATTATTAGTTATATTGTGGTGGATTAATTAATGGTCAACTTGAGTGGGAATACTCAGCTAAACTGAGTAAGCATAGTTCTGGGTATGGAGGGCCTACCCGAGGATTGTTGCTGGAATGGCATAAACGGAAAAGGAGGGGAAGATTATAGGCTGCTGACTTTACTGAATAAGTTACATGTCAGTGATTTTTCTTCAAAGCAGCCTTGGCTGTTTTCTTCCTTCAGAAGAACTTCAGTCCTCATCTTCATCTTGGACATCATCTCCTGGCTTTCAGAGCAGATCCCCCAGCCTGCTGACACAGAGCATTCACCTTGAGGCATGGATCTTCTAGCTTCCAACACTGGCCTTTGGGCCATTCCAGTGCAAATGCTTGATATGGACTTACATGGAACATTGTTGGGGTTACAAGCACTTGACTGTGTCCTTTTGGTCTGCAGTAAATAGACAAATGCTTTGTACCCTCTTATATCTGATTCTAATAAGCATTGACTAATACTTTATGCCTTATAGTTTCGATGCTGTTATTAGCCTGCAATTCTGAATACCTTGTGATTTTTTTCTTTGACACAATACTTAGCTGGATATATAGAGATAACTGTTTACATCTGATCAACTAGCCAGCTAAAGATGATTTAAAGTATATTAGCCAATGTACATAGATTATAGTCAAATACTGGGTCATCTTGTTACAGCAATGTTAGGTTTACCAAAGGCTAAATAAATAAATAAACAAACAAACAAACAAACCAATAAATAAAACAAAAAAGAAAAACAGAATGGCACTTGGAGAGGTGGAAGAAGCCAAGCTTTATTATACCAGTAGAGCTGCATACTCTGAGGTCTAAAGCCAGGCTAGTACAGGAAGTTACTTTCATACCATTCATCAGATAGGGCAGGAGGCTAATTCATATAGAACTTTGCAAATATGGGTACAAACTGGAGACAAAAAGCTAGCCAGGTACAGCTGTCTCTCTGGTACAAGCCTGTTCACAAAAGCACAAGGAACACTGCAGACTATCAACATGTTCAGGTTTCAAAACCATTTGAACATTTCTACCACTTATATTAAAGGGCTTAAGGGTCTTAGATTTCAGACTCCTCAAGGTCCCTGAAGCCAATCCCCTATATATTCTGAGAGATAATTGTATTTCTCAATTTATGAACTGCCCTAATTACTTTCATATTGCTGGGACAAAATATCTAAGGCCCACTAGTTAAAAGAAGAAAGTTTTATTTGTTTGCTCACCATGTGTGGAGGTTTCAGCCTATAATCAGCTGGCTCCAAAACAGGGCAGCATGACAGAAGAGAAATATTGCACACCATGGTAGGCTGGAGGCAGTGAATGTCCCTCTTCAGAAAGTCCATTATTCACACACAGAAATGTGTCAAATCAGTCAGTGGACTAATCTAGTATCATATTAGATACTAGATCCGATACTACATATTGAATCTAGTCACTTCATCAAAGCCCCACTTATTAATATATAAGTGTTTAGGTGACATTTGATATAAGCCACCACAGAAATATGTAGGATTTTCTGGTTAATCTGTGTCACTGTTTTGTGATTTTATTGTATTTATTATGATCAGAAAGAACACCTTATGTAGTAACAATGTTTTCAGGTCATGGTACATGGTTAGATGCTCGGTGTATGTTAGATGATCATGTATGTTTCATGTGTCTTAAAAGAGTTTATGTTCTGCACCTATTGACTGCAGTGTTCTACAAAACTATTCATCAAGGTCAGTGTGTCATGTGTTGCTCAAATATTCCATAACCTTATTAACATCTTCCACTCCATTCTGTTTTATCAGCTCCTAAGAAGTGAAGGATAGAATCCCAACTACCACAGTAGATTTGTCTATTACAACGCTGCCTATTTCTGTTGAATGAATTGTAAAGATGCATTTCATTTTTGAGTTGTAATTTCTTCAAACAACTTTATTTTTTATTATGTGATGACTCTCTTTATGCCTGGAAATGTTTTTTATCTGAAATTAGTATGGCAATCTCAGACTTAATTCGATTAGAATTTGAATGGGGGATCTTTTTCTATTGTTTGTCTTTCAAATTTTCTGTGTCTTTGGTTTTTAAGTGCATCTTTTATTAAAGATATTAAATTTGAGTTTTTAAATCCAATCTGGCATCTTTGTTTTCTGATTAGGGAATTTGGTTTTACTTGCATTTATGATATAATATGATTTACTGCATTAGATTTGTTTTTATCATCTTTTCATCATATATCTCTTGCCCTACTATCTTATATTTCTCTATTTAAATTTTCTTTAATTCCATTTTTTTTAGATTACACCATTTTCTCTCATTCTGTTTTCAAACTTTGAAAGTTGTATGCTGTATGTTCTGAATTTTCTTTTCTTGTGGTTACTCTTGCAACTTTTAAATGCAGAAACACATTCTCAAAATCTAAAATTAATGCTGTGTCATCTTCCCAAGAATTGCAAGAAGCTACAATATTTTAACTCCAATCCCCCATCAAAGTTTTAATCACCCTAACTACATTTTTTTTCTCAAAACACAGAGACTTACACAGGCAAGGTCTGCTCAGCTTTTCCCACCTCCTTACCTTGCTCATGATCGCCTTCTCCATTTAAGGTCTTCTGTCTTGGGTCACTTTCTTTTGTCTGAATTCTGTGTTTCAGTAAAAATAATTTGTATTTATTCATCTGTGTCTAAAGATGTTCTTTCTTAGACCTTATTCTTGTACCTTTCTCTATGTGAAACTCCAAACAGAGTCATTTTCTTTCCATTTATAAGCTATTTTATATCACTATATTCTATTGCTGCTGTTGAGAGTTTAAATATCATCTTTTGTAGGTAATAGTCCATTTCTCTCTGGCTGCATTTAAGATTCTTCTTTTTTTGCCTTTTATGTTTTGCAATATTTCTATCTGAGTACAGATTTATATTTATGCTGCTTTATTTTTGTTGAGCTACTGGTTCTGCAGATTTGTGCTAAAAACTTCATAAAAACTCTCAATAATTGCTCATTTATTATATCTTATTTCAATCTTCCTAAACCACTGTCTATATTTTAATCTCATGTATATTAGAACCCAAACACCCATCCTCCATATCTGTTAAACTGTCTTCCATATATCCAGCATTTGTGTCTCTCTTCTGCACTCTTAGCTGTCACTATCGGTCATGCCAATACCTCCTCTTCTTTGCAAAGGTAGTACGAATTTATTATTGACTCTTTCTGCCTTATTCTTTAATCTAGGGCTCCTGACTTCAGCTATACTTTTCAGCTCAAGAAATTCAATTTGATTCTTCCTTTGAATCATTTTCATCATTCTTTATAGTTGCTTATTCCCATCTCCAGTTTCTCTTTATCTTTTAAATATATTGAATATACTATTTTAAGTTATATGTCTGATAATTTCAGCAATTATACATTTTATAAGTCTGATTCTGCCTTTGGTTTGTTCTACCAGCATTTACTCATGTTGCCTTTTTTTTTTTTGTAGGTTTAACGATTTTAATTTTTATTAAAGTGGCTTTTAATTGTATTAATCAGTTTTGGGGTTATATTTCTACATATCCATATAGTATGCTTGACCATATCCAACCTTCTCCTTTGCTGGTTCCCCTCTATACACAATCTGTTATTATCATTATTCTACTTTAGGGTCACTCTTCTTACCTTCAATATATGAAAAAAGAATATTCAGATTTGTCTTTCTGTGTCTAGATTGTTGTGCTTAACATAAGGCTCTGAGTTCCTTCTATTCTGCTGAAAATGACAGGATTTCATTCTTCTCTCTAGCTGGAGAATATTCCAGTGTGTGCATATGTGCCACATTTTCTCAACCTATTCATCTATTGATGGGCTCACACAGGCAATTCCATAGGTTAGTTACTCTGAATAGTGCCACAAGATGTTAGAATTTTTGACTGAGCTTTTATTTGCTTTGAGATTTCATCTTTTAGAATTTTTCATGTGTAGGGCAGAATAACTTTTACAGTAACAACAGGAAAAACAGCTCAACTTCAAATTAACCTAGAACCATATTCAAATAAATTTACAACCTAATTTTATTATAGGCTATATAGGCAGTATCAATTCTGACCTCAGATTCACATAAGTGCTGGGTACTGGCCACTAATTCTAGGGTAGTTTTCCGTCTTTCCTCAGCAATAATGGTAAGTTTTATCCTAGCAGCATTTATCATTTATCTGGGTTTTCCCCCCTATTCACATTCATAACAATATTACATTCTTTTGGCATGTGAAACTTATAAGAAAAACCTTGTAAGATACCCCAGGTTTTACTCCTACTTTCCCATCCATTTGTCATGAAGGCAAAATTCAAAGTCATTTAAAGTTCAACAAGAACATCAGAGCACAAGTCAATATTAGCGCTAATTTGCATGTTGAATTTCACACTCTTACCTGTTTATCCTTTACATATTCCTCCTCCATGGTATCACAAAAAATAAAATAAATCAGCATTATTCATAACTCATGCAGCATTTTTTTGTTCCAACCAATAAGCACTGGCCATTATAGTCTGCCATTCCTCCAAAAACTTCTAACTGAGGCTGACAAGATAGCTCAGCAGATTAAGCACCTGCTTTGTCAAGCACAGGGTCCAGGGCTCAATCCCCAGTCCTGCCTGCCTTGTGGACCCCACTCTCAGGGCATCAACTGGTGACCAAGTTTGGGAATGGTGGTGCATGCCTATAAGCCCTGCACAGAAGGATCCCTACTAATCCAAGCTACATAATGAGATCCTGTACTAAATACATAAATGAAAAACAAACAAAGAAAAACCTTCTAATTACTTTCTAGTTGGCCCCCAGACTCTCGAATGCAGCTTAATGCATTCAGCACAGGGAGAACTGAAAGGGGAGAGAAGCAGAGATGAACCTCTATTCAC
Organism: Myocastor coypus; assembly: GCA_004027025.1. Classification (NCBI taxonomy): domain Eukaryota; kingdom Metazoa; phylum Chordata; class Mammalia; order Rodentia; family Myocastoridae; genus Myocastor; species Myocastor coypus. The sequence continues at coordinate 22,423 of PVJA010021522.1, read as the reverse complement.
TAGCATCTTCAGGGACCAATGACTAATTCCAGTTTTATTTTGAAAATATGCTTAGATCTGTATTTAGGGGTTCATGTTATTTCTTCAAAACACAGTTTCCATGTCTTACCACGTGGGTTTCTTGAATCTGGCTAACATCTCTCCTAAATCTAGAATAACAGAACTGACATATTAGCTACATTTTGAATGACTAGTTTCAATATTTATGTTAATGGAACATCCTTTCCTTTGATTGTTCCTTTCTTTCACATCTCCACTTATTATCAAGATCTAGTCCTCACACTGGGATGAAGAAATTGTCACAGTTAGGCACTGTCCTCCGTCCCAACAAAAGCACAGATCTTAATAAGAATTCTCATGACAGACTTGTAGACACAAAAACCCATTCCAATGGAAGTGAATTGCTTCATCTTGAATTTTATGCCTATTGTGAGTGGTAAATCTAATGGTTGTTAAACCCATAGTTTCCCCACAGACAAGCAGGATCAGCATCAATTGTATCTTGAATGAGATCTGAAGGTAGGGGTCAATAATCAATAATCTATATTGTAACTGGTTCTTTAGGTGACACTCAATCTCACAATTTTGAAAGTCACACATCTACCACATTAATACTTGGTCTTTGTTTTATTCAGTGATGGGGTCTAAGTTTTACTGACTCAGATTCCTGAGTATCAAAGAGTCCACCAGGTTCTTACAAGCCACCCCAAGGAGCATTACAGCCAGCTTATTTTCATGATCCAGAAAGTCTGACTGCAAAGAGATTGTGAGTTCAATCAAGTATAAAGGATAACATTCGCAGTGTAACGTATATAATGTTTTCTGTTTTCTATAAACAACACTGCTGGCAGGTGTTTCTTATTTCCTCAACTCACCATTTGGGAAAACAGCCAAATTCCATGAGTGGATGCAGGTTCTAATGAACTTGATCTTCTTACATCAGCAAAGGGGAAGCAGAGCAGTGGGGCTGGTTGGTCAACCAGCACTTAAGTCATTTCATAGCACCACACATGAATGAGAAGACGGGGAGCAACAAAGTTTAAGCCCAGAACTAACCTAACAGTCAAAAAAATAAAGGGAGGACAAGTGAATCAAACTCAGAGACAAATTTGGTCAGGCAACACCAGAGGAAGCTAGAGGTATTTCTACAATAGTCTAGTTCATCAGCCCTATCATCAAGAATGTCACTGGAAGAGAAATAAAATAATGTGGCATAAAGGAAAGGTTAGCCTCAGAAACTAGTTCATCCAAAATTTAATTGAAATTCTTTTTCCCCAGAATAAGAGAAAATCTGCACACATTTCAGAAAATAAAGAACACACTCAAAATGCACTTGTCCTATTAATGTAATCTGCTTTTTTTTCTAATCGCCATATGTGCCATGTCTTCCTACCACATGGATGTGTGCATGACATGCTGAAATCACAGAGTACCTTCCCCAAGTCACCTCAGGAAGAGTCTGCTCCAACAGATGAGGTGGCAAAGACTTTACTGGATGGCTGCTCAAGCTGAAATCTATTTTCACAACTAAAATAAGAGCAGAGGAAATTTGGCTTTTGAGCTGATATCCAACTTAAATGATTTTAAAACAAAATTAAGAGTCAACATTGTGTTATAGAATCTTAGGAAACGGATTCACTGTACAAGTCTGGGGGCGAGATTCATAAAACTCTCCGTCCCTTTCAGGGGGAAGACGGTTCTTAGCGTGGAAGCTAGATGGGTTCCCCTTGACATTTCCAAAAGGAAGCAGAGTGTGGTGTTTCCACTTTGTTGTCACTCTCAAATGGCATCGCAGACAGTGGCAGAACAGAAAGTGTCCCAAGTTTCCATCACTGGCACAAAGCACAGGACACAGGACACATTTCTTCTGCTCACCCCAATCCCTGAACTCATGTTTTCTAAAAAAAAAAACATAAAGGATTATGCAAATTCAGTACCAAAAATAAGTCTAATGGCATAAAAAATTGCCAACTTAGATAATTTTCAAGAAAAAGCTGTAGGACTTTTATTTTCAGCCTTTTGGTTTTCCTGCATAGGTTTATAATGTATTTTCTCTAATTGTACCTTTAGTGACATCACTAAAGTTTTGTTTTGTCTTACACTACTGGTAGATTGAGAGTAGGGTCACTCCCCTGTTGAACTACATCATCAGGGCATTTAATTTTTTTTTTTTTTTAATTTGGAGACAGAGTCTTTTTATTTTGCCCAGGGTGGGTGGGGACTCAAACTTTCAATCTTGTTTTGTTGTTGTTGTTGTTGTTGGTTCGTTTGTATTTTAGGAAAGGGTCTATAAGGTCTTCAGAGTCTCACTACTAGATTGGACTCATAGTGATCCACCTGTTTACAGCCTCCCAAGAGCTGGGATTACAGGCACATACCACCACACCTAGTCTCAGTTGCCATCTCAGTGTGCCCCAGGAGTGGGGCTAGCAGGGCAAGCCTGGGAAATCAAACTCCAGCCTCTCTGCCTGCTTGCAGATGCTTTAATCTGCTGAGCTATTTGGTCAGCCGTCGATCTTCTTGCCTCTGCATCTGAGTGATGAGATTACAGCAATAAGCCAGCATATCTAGTTTATCACTGAAGTTTTGATATGTGAAATTTTCTATTTCGTTTATAAACATGTTTGAATTTTTCATGGCAAGTACTTCTTGATACCATAACTACTAAGTACACTGCTTAATTTCAAGAAGTTAAGGATTTTCAAGTTCTCTATTTGCTATTGTTTTCCACTTTATTTTTATCTGGGTTAGAGAATACATTCTGTACTATTTCAATCTTTTGAGAATTTGCTTTCACTAGATTTATGATCTACTATATGGTCGGTTTTGGTATATGTTGTGTATGATTTTAAAAACAAGTTGCTGGGGCTGGTGAGATAGCTCAGTGGTATAAAACACCTGCTTGGACAAGCCTAGACAGGTGCAGGGCCCCGTGGTTTGATCCCTGGCACCACAGGACATGCCAGCCCTGCCCTCAGGACAAGCTGAGCTGGCCAAAAATAAATAAAGAGATTGGAGGGGCCGGAGGAATAGCTCAGCAGTCTAAGCATCTGCTTGGCAAGCTCAAGGACCCAGGCTCAATACCCAGCACTACATATCCCAAATAAATAAATCTTTTTTAAAAATTGAAAAAATAAAAACAAGATGCAGGGCTGGATGGTGATGCTGATTAAATAACCATATGAATGTATTGGAAAATTCACATGTAAAAATAGTTAATTTTATGTAATGTAAGATTTTATCATAATAAAAAATGAATTATTTGGTCCAGTGTTTTCTGTATCCATTGTGTCAACTTGGTTAAACATGTCGTTTAAGAGGTTCTATATCCCACTTTTGGTCTGTATATACTATTATCTACTGAGACAGATATATAAGTGTTTTTCTATGTATGTGTGGAGCTATTACTAGGAGATTACAAATTTGGACTTGCCACATCTTTCCAAGGAGCTCACTTTTTGCAACTATGATGTGTTCGTTTTCATCTCTACTAGGATTTTACCTTTAACTCTTCTTTAATATTAATATGGTGTGGACAGTGTGATCATTAATTGTGATCTGTCCACTGGACTTAAGCAGAAGAACCAGCTAGTAGATGAGTGAATTTTAGGTATCTCTGTGAGGTCAACAAATTTAAGAGGAAAGATCCAAGCTGGATGTGCCCATTGCCAATCCATAGGCTTATAGCACGCACAGAATGAAAAGGGAAAGAGGAAAGTATTTCCCTCTTTTGGAGCATCTCTGGTCCTCACTGAAGCCTAGGAACACTGCTCCCTAAGTCCTGTAGCCGCATAGATTCTTTAGCCTTCCAGCGCAGGCACAAATTCATAGCGATGACGCTGCAGTGAGTCTCCGGGTCTTCAGCCTCCAGCTGCTGGATCTTCTAGCTCTGCAGCACTCGATGGCCATTCTGGATTCTTCTGCCTTTGATCCAGCAGACAACCACTGGGATTCTTTCACTTCAGACCCTGTATGCCTCCCAAATTAATCCCTTGTATCATTGTCCTACTGAATTCATTCCTGTAGAGAACCCTAATAAATATGGTTATATCAAATTTCTTTCAGTTAATGTTTCCTAACTTTTATTTTCCATATTTGATGAATAAATTCATATATAGAATTTATTCTATAAGCAGCATACTATGGAAATTTGATTTTGTTTAGCCTGCCAACTTACATTTTTAAATTCATGCTTTTAATCTGTATAAATTTAGTATAATTATTGAAATATTTGGGTTTAGATTTATCATCTTATCCTTCCTACTACTTTTCTACCTTTCTGTCTTTTCCTGTAATTTCTTACTTAGTTTCTTTCAAGCATCTTCATTTATTTCATTTTTTTCTATTATGCTATTCTGTATCCTTTTAATGTAGAATATATATTCTATATAGGACCATTTAGAGAACAAATACATACATTCTTAGATTATTGAAATCTGTCTAATTCTGATTTATATTTTGCTGTTCCTGGAAAGTTCATTAATTTTCAATACTTTCATTCCATTAGCTCCTGAAATTATTTCCCATTGTTAATTGGGTTTATATTATATAACCAGGTACTACATGATTTATTATAGAGTTGTGCTCCAATAAATACATCAACACTGAAAATATCATTTAGTTAAAAATGCAGGAGCCAGGGAGATAGCTTGGCAGTCCCAGCACCTGCCTGGCAGGTGCAAAGACCCAGGTTCAGTTCCTCATACCGCGTACTATGTCAGCCCTAGAACCCCAGACACGCCGTGCCAGCCACCAGAACTAGGCATGGTGACACACACTTGTAATCCTAGCCCTGGGGAGGCTGAGACAGGAGGATCACTATGAATCCAAGTTGTGTAGGATAGATAGATAGATAGATAGATAGATAGATAGATAGATGATATTTTAAAATGTAGGTAGCATACCTGAACTACAGAACATCATACTCTGCAGCATAGTACCCTGCAAGGTACTGGTTGTTTACTGTCCTTACCACTTGCTGACTAAGAGCCGTGGCCCTCTGTTGCTACTTGGCATCATGAGCAAGCCTTGCACCGCAACCCCAGCCAGAGCAAGGGAAAAACTCAAAGCACAATTTCTGGTTAAGGTGTACAATGTTCACACCACAGTGAGTTCAAGAAATTTTAGGTTGAACTAGCTCAACTTAAAACAATCTGTATTTATTCTTCCCATGTGGCATTATCTTACATAGTTAAAATTTATTTATTTTTTTTTTTTAAACACTCTCTTTCTTTTTTTTTTTTTTTTATTTTATTTATTTATTTTTTTCTTGTTTCAGAACCTTTTTTGTTTATTCACTCATTTTTATGGCTGGCTCAGCCCACCCCAAGGGCAGGGCTGGCATAGCATGTGGTGCCGGGGATCGAACCGCGGTCCCTGAAGCCGCCCAAGCTTTCCCAAGCAGGCGCTTTAGACCACTGAGCCATCCCGCCGGGCCCCTAAAATTTATTTATATTTAGCCATATCATTTTTGTAGTACCGGGGATTGAACCCGGGGCCTTTGCACTGAGCATATTCCAAACCATAATTACTTTTGAAACACAGTCTCACCGAGTTGCCCTAGGATTTTAACTCACAGTCCTCCTGTCTTAGCTTCCCAAAGTTCGAGGATCATAGGTCTGTCTCACTGCACCTTGCTCCACTTTTCCCTTCTACATCAACTTGCAATCTGAATTTATTGTAGAACCTTTCATATATTTCTTTAGTATAGAACCACCAGCAAAAGATGCAGGGTTTTGCTTATTTTGAACTATGTTCACTTTACCCTAACTTTTAAAAATATTGGTATTGGGTCATAGCACTCTAAGTTTCCCTTTTCCTCAGTGCTTTCATCCGCAACCATTCATCTCCGCCTGCCTTTTCCTCTTCCTGCTGAAGGGTCAGTTGGTGTTGTTGCTGTTTCTTTCTTGGCTACTCTTAAGGCAGTCTCACTGACTATGGTTTTCAGTTCTTTAATTTTATATGAAACTTTATTGTACTTATTCAAACTTCAGGTTGTGAGAGCTCCTTTTATTCGTGGCTTGATAACTCTCCTTAGTTTGAGGGAAATCAGTCCTTAACTCTTAGAACATTTTTACCTGATCTCTTTCCTATTGTGTTTGCTTCCAAATACAGATTAGATTTTCCCCTCTCCATTCTTTTTTCTTTTATCCACATTTTCTTCCTTTATACTAAACTTTCATCTAGAATATTTTATTCTCATCAGTATTGAATTTATTTTCTTTTGAGCAGTGACTTTTAATTGTTTATCTATCCGTTGAGTCCCTAATTAAAATTGTATTTTCCAGTTGTAGTATGTTTACTACAGGATTCAGTTGATACCCCAAAATTCTCTTTCTCTTGGACATAAAATACATCATGAGTATTCAAAAATATATGGCTAATGACTCCATTGTTCCGATGCCTTCTCTCTCTCTCTCTCTCTCTCTCTCCTTTTTTTTCATGCATTTAGTGTAGTGCAGTGTCTACCGGATCTCACTACACAGATTGGATTCATAGTGATCCTCCTGTTTTCAGCTTCCCAAACACTGGGATTACCTGCGTGCACCACCACGCCTAGTCTCAGTGCATCCTGAGGGCAGAGACAGCACAGCACATTGGGGAATGAACCCTAGTCCCTGCATTTGCCTAACCAGGCACGTTAATCCACTGAGATATCTGGCTGGCCTCCAGAGGCCGTCCGTCTGATGCGCTTATATATTGCTTCTTTTAATTTTTATCACATTATTTTACAAGTCTTGTTGCTTTTCTTTGGTACAGAACATAGTATATAGAAAACAATTTAAACCAATAATAATTTCAGAATTAGAATATAAAATTATCTTCCAAAGAGCAGTGGACTCTGCTTTTGAAAGATTACTAGGAACGTGCATGAGGAGTTACTAACTTGGCTTCATACAATGGTCAGCCACAGAGTTGAATGAGGAAGCATGCAGAGAGTGGCTGCACACTGGAAGCTGAAGGTTTTGGTGCAAAGTCTGGAGTATCCCATGCAAATCCACGTCCAGCCAATGGGTCTGTGACTGAAGACTGAAGAGTCTTTACCTGGTGGCTGAAGAGTCAGGCAAAAAGCTGAAGAGTCTGCGCTAGAAGCCAGGAGATGATGGCCAAACTAAAGGTGAAGCCTGGAGCTCCTCCGAAGAACAGAAGCTAGTCTATCCTTCATTTCCCATTTATACCATCCAGGAAACAACTCACTCTAAGATGCATCCTCTATACCCTATGGTGTTGAACTGTTAAGCTTCTAAACTCCTCAAATAAACACAATCAATCATTACAACTAGCATCTCAGGTCAGCTTATTGCAATGGAGATTAAGATGCCTTCAGGTAGATTTAGGACCTGCAAATGAGTACAAAAATCAGCTTGATGCTTCAGCTAATACCTTAGTGTTTTATGGAGGAGCTTGCACCTTGGTTGTCCACGGCCTCTAGTCTAACTCTATCCCTTCCAAACAATCAGCTCCTGCCTAGGTACTCTCAGTATCTAGATACCAGCTTTCAAAATGTCCCCAGGTTGTGTTGCTTCACATTCTCAATGTACCTAAGATCTATTTCTTCTAGGTGGTGGTCCTATTAGTATGTGTGTGCTGTCTTGTTAGCTCTATCATGATTCTCAGTAGGTGTTACATTTTTTTTTCCCAATTTTTCTACTTGTTCTCATTGGGATGATTAGCAATGTCAGTCAGTCTTCCACTGAAGTCAGCAGAACTCTGACAGGAAATGCTTTCAGTAAGTAATGAAAACTGAATTTCCTTACCCTACTCAAGCAGTCTGACAGTGCCATCCTTAAGTATTCCCAGCCTCCGTGATACCCATTCAACTCCAATAACAAAATGAGAATCCAGACATCCAGACATAGTGAGCAAGATGGAAAACATTTAGATATTTGTGACATTTATATTTATCAGCACCTTCATGTATTTGTTTAATCATACGCAATGTAAAAATTTTATGATGGGTCATAGTTTAGGCATAAGAATATCTGAGAATCCAAAAATGAAGCCAGTTTCCAAAGCTACGCAACAATAGCAGAACTCAAATTTGAGCAGGTCTCTGACTGAATGCTCGAACCTCTTTTCACTAGATGATGGCCAGATGCCTAGATATTTCCTGAAGGTATAGTAACTATTCAGGTAGGAGTGTGGTAAGCAGGTAGAACTTAAGACTATCAACTTCTCATAATCAAGACCATGAAACCCAAGGAAGCAGCCATGCAGCTGAAGACAGAATAAGTTTTTCAAAGGCAGGTGCATCTTCTAGCCTTTTCCTTTGTCTAAACACAGCTATCATTTCTGTACCTTGCTGAACAGTTTAAGGGCTATCCTATGGGTCACTTCCTCAAAGAACCCAAACTGAACATCAAAAACTCTTCTAGGAAAATTCATTCTAGTATAGGATTAACCATCATTACAAGTAAGTCATGGAGAACTTGATCTTATGAAACTAAGATACTTTGAATGGTCCAGCTTCTTTGCTTAAATAATACTGCATCTATTCTAAACCCTAATTTTCTAAATTCAGTTGTTTGATCACTTAGTACACGCCAGACAATGTGACAAAAAAATAATAAACCAAAGATCAAAGTCCCTGTTCTTGTGGCGTTTCCAGCTTAGTAGAGGGAATGAGTTTTAGTCTTAAACCTGTAAAGAATGGTATGTTGTTTAACAACCAGCTCTCTGTGGAGAACGAAGGGCTCCAATGTGCGTAGCACTTACTTTGTTGTGTCACTGCTTCACTATGACTGACTTCAGGCTATCAGGTCACTACTGTCCAGAGTTGGGAGACACTGACTCCAGTAAAATAGGATGAGCCAGCACCAGCACACCACAGAATATAATAGATGTGTTTTTAAATAGTACATGGGCTGGGTAGATAACTCAGTGGTCTAAGCACCCACCTAGCAAGTGCAAGAACCCAGGTTTAATCCCTGGTACTGCATGCTGTGCCAGCCTAGAACCAGGGATTTTGTGCCAAGCTGGTCACCAAAACAAGGGATGATGGTATATTCCTGTAATCCCAGCACTGGGGAGGCTAAGACAAGAGGATTACTATGAATCTAAGCTACGTAGTGACACCCTGTACCAGATAAATACATAAATAAATAGATTGAAAGAGTAAAAAAAAATATGAATAAGCAGGAAACCACTCTATGTGGTTGGACACGCATCTTGGACCAAGCAATGCTTAATCTAAGATCTGAGACACATGCTAATGCTAACCAGGCAAAGAGGAGACGGAGGAAGGCCATGTGTGCAGAGCCCAGTGATGGGGCCCATGGCCCACACTGCCCATAAACAGACTGGAAGGGGATAGCTTAAAGTGAGAAGCAGAGCTGTCTGTCCCTCTTCTAGTCTATTTTCTGCCGGCTCAATCGCAGTTTTCTACCATGGCCAAAGCTGGAGAGTGCTTTAAACTCAGGAGAAAGATGCAGTTGACAGCACTTGGAAGAACATTCCCCAAGCTACAGGAGCCTAATCCTGGGGATAGCAGCCTTCGCATCAACATTTGCATCGAGTTGACTGATGGTATCAAACAAGAATCTGGATTTCAAGGAGCTTGGCAGCTTTGCTCAGCTATTCTCAGCCACTGACACAGCTTTTTCCCCTAAAGTTTGAGATATATTTCCATATTAAAGTTTTAAAAAACAAGGGGGGAAATGGTATAAATTGAGAGAGGGAGGGAGAAGAGAACTGAAAATGATTGCACATTGAAATAAATGTGCTACTTGAGAAAATTATAAGTGCCTAAAAACAGGAGTTTATAATGAAAGTGCCTTCTCAAGCATAACTATAGCATCACTATCCCGATGCTAGAGTACAATAAGCCATCCCATTACATTGAAGGAGTTAGATTTAATAAGATGGGTGGTCTACTAAATAAATGCCAACTGATTATTAAAGATCTTTTTATTGAGGATTTACAACTATGTCATCAAATAACTGAATAGCATTCAGGTATAATAAGACCCGTATGCAAAACTTAATTTAAAAGTAGTGCCAAGAACCAAAAATACTATTACAAACAGACCATGAAAACTTGGAAACTAGATAAGTGAAGAGGCAAAAATCATCCTGTCAAATTACTGTCAATGGTGGGGCAGAGCGGTGAAGAAGGACAAATGTCATTTACATGTGAGTTAACTAGATAGCTACTTGGAAGCACCATGCCATGACAGGATGGCACAGTAGGTACGGAGAGGTGCCTGCCCTAGGAGCTCATCATGACTCCCTTTTGTTCCCCTCTGGAAAGAAAATTAACTTACTCATGTGAATTTTTTTTTTAGTAAAGAAGCTTCAAATTGCTTAAAACTGTGTGTGTGTGTGTGTGTGTGTGTGTGTGTGTGTGTGTGTGTGCAGTAAAGTAAGCTCCAAGAGCAGAGTCCTCGTGCTTCTGCATTCTGACCCAGATAGCTGCTGAGTTGGTGGAAGAAGGGAGAAAGAGAAAGGGAGGGGAAAAGAATGGAAGTAGGAGAAAGGGGAGAGGGAAAAGAGGGAGAGGAAGAGAGAGAAGAGGAAGGAAGAGATAAAATAGGGGAAGTGGGGACAGGGTAGGGGAGAGGGAAATAGCGAAGTGGAGCGAAGATGAGAAAAATATGCACTTGTCTCAGAGTAAGAAAACTGAGTGCTGTTCCTGGACCGCACCCGCTGCCTTATTGAGACACAGAACAAGTTATGCCAAATGTTCTAGCCTCACCAGTTGCTTCGTATTTAGGCAATGAGACCTCTAAACAAGACCTATAAACTCCCTTTGAGTTCTGTCCTAGCGTTAAGTCTGCTCTATGGGTCCTCTGGGGACCTACTTTAGAGAAGAAGCAGAACATTCCCATGTAATAAAACGCTTTCTGGTGTGTGGGAGGGGGTGACTGTACTCTCTCTTGGTCTGTGTGGTCTAATATGTTCTCCAGAAGCTGGTTGAGTTCCCTCACAGTCTCCTTGTTTGAAAGGCGAAGTGTTATGGTTTGTGTCTCGTTGTCCCCCAAAGCCTCATGCAGTCATGGGGTGGACTTCTAGAGTTTGTGATTGACTCCCGACCTACCGGGATGCCGGGTGTGAGCGCTACACCCAGCCTGGGTGGAGAGTCTGAATGTAACATCAGAGAGACAGACTGGCTGTTGCCCTTGTTGCTGCTCCTCCTCCCCTTTGTTCTTGCTGTTTGCTGCTGCCACAAACTGCTGCCCTCTGCCATGTGCCAGTCTGCCTTGGAGCCAGCTAGGTATGGACTGAAACCTCCACTAACTGTAAGCTAAATAAAATCTCCTGCTTTCATTTTCAGTGTCGGATATTAGCCTCAGCAATGAGGAAAGAGCAGCTGAGACACAAACGGAAGGGTTATTGCTCCCCTGCACTGACAGGGCAACAGAGCTCAGGACTCGAGAGGAAGTGGCGAAAAGCAAGGAGCAGACCTTTCAGTGGGCACCAGCAGGTCACAAAAGAGTCATAAGATATGGATCCCAGGACAACGGCTTGCAGGAGGCAGCAGAGTACCCAGCCACAACCCACTGCCACAAGGGTAAAGAGGACCTTCCAGAGAATAAGTACAGACAAAACATCACGTTGTTAACAAGTGACTCCTTTTTTTATAGTCTAGACTTTGGACATCTTGTCCTTATTCACAGGTGACACCTAATTTGTCCCTAAAAACATTAGCCTTTACATTTTTGTTACTTGAGGCTTTAGGTTAAGACACAAGTGGCTGACCCTCATAAATCTACTCTTCTTTGCAAGCTGTCGGGAACCCCCTAGTCGCCACCCAGGAATGTTTTCTTTTCCTCCCCAAAGGCTACAGGGGGAGGTGAGAGATTATCTCCTCTAAAATATACAAAGCAACTCTATAGCTTCTCTAGGAAAGCAGTGATCTAAGTGGGGAAGAAAAAGAGAACAAAATTACCAAAAGAAAATCAAAGAGAAAGGAGAAAATTCTCTCTCTCTCTCTCTCTCTCTCTCTCTCTCTCTCTCTCTCTCTCTCTCTCTCCATCTCTACTGTATTTTACAGGCTGGGATCACAGGGTTCTATACTGTAGAGGGACATCCGTCAACACCAATCAATACATGTGGTGTTAGTCATGGATGATAAATTTGAAAGGGATTATAACTGTAAACAGTGATCAATAGAGACTTGCTGGAAGAGACAGAGGAAAAAGCAACCTTAAAATGTTACATGGTTAATAAAGTAAGGAGGAGGGAGTCAATCTTAAACTCCAAGAAAACACAGTGTTCCTAGTTCCTTGTCCTAGGAGAGGAGGAATGGGAGGGAGAGGGAAAGGATAATCTTCCCCAAGACTTTTTCACAAAGCAATCACTACTAAAAAGGTGCATTATTAATTTACAACGTATCTGCTGCTCCTTCTGGTTGGAAGGCACATTCCCTATTAGCATTTGGTTGACGATTTGCCTCTGGATTGGAGCTGGCATCACCCAAGGCCCCCAGAGTACAGCTTGCCCTTTCCCCATGCCACCCTCCTTTCCTCTCGTCTCTTCTCCCCTCCTCCAATTTGACCATGGGCACATGAGTGAGCAGTGCCCTTACAAGTGTGACATTCCTCTCTGCAAACAAATATATCCTGAATCCAAGCAAAAAGGAAAAAAAAAAAATGCAGGGAGCCTTCACTGCTCACCCACAGATGAATGGAACTATCCGTCTTGTCACGAGGGGTCACAGTGAGAGGTTACTCCAAGTCTATACCTTAGCTTCTCTGCTGACGTTTGCAGGCAACTTCTTTAAAAATAAAACAAAATAAAGAGTGAAAAAGAGGATCGTGCCCCATCAAGTACTTAGTCAGTCCCTCTAGAACCTTGCCCACACTGGGTCTTCTCACCACCTTTGGAGTCACAGCTTCAGGCCTGACATATGCATTTTTTTTCTGCTGACCTTTTAGTGTCCTTTCTGCCAGAGTGTGTAAACCATAAGCTGATATATGAAGGCAATTTTTAGTAGTGCCACTTGTATCTGAGTGATTGCACACACTGTACGTTTCTGGCCTGCCACCCCTTCCACCTTTCGAAGATCTCTCTATTTTCTTTTAAGGGAACTGCAACAAAGGTGAAAGAAAGTTTAACTGCTTCAAGACTTTGATGGCCAGAAGCACCTGTTTGGGGACTTTGTCCCTGACCAGAGCCCATCTTCTAAGCTCAAATGTCTTTGTTGCTCCACAGTTCAGCAGAGCAGGAGGGACTGGGAATGGAGATTGCAGTGGCGCTTCTCTCCTGCCCTGGGTAGTTTCCCAGCCACAACCAAAGCTGACAGATGTCAAATGTCAATACTATGGAAGACTCAGAGGTCACAGAGTCATTGTCTCCATAAATTCTAACAGCTGGATCCCTGGAGTTTTCTTTGATCAGGGTTCAGAAGATAAGGTAGAGATGGAGTGTGCCGGATGAGTGACAGAACATATTCAGATGACAGAATCACAGAGCATCTCCAAACTCCACTACCCTGACACTGCGTGGCATCTCCTCATGAAGAAAGGCTGCTGTCTTCCACAGCAAGCTGCAAGTGTAGTCCTGTGCAGCTCTGGGATGTGTCCAGGCCCAGAAGTCACCGTAGGAGGCTATATTTGTTTTCATTCCAGGTTGGGATGGAAGCTGAAGAAAAGCTGTAGACTGTACCACTACCACCACCATACTGATGTGTGTGCTTGTCTTTGGTCTAGTTCACAAAGAATTAGACATCAATGTCTTAAGAAGGGCAAGAGGGTGGCAGGAACCACATTCAGGAAGAAGAAGTGTACAAGAGTCACGATGGGTTGCTTTAAGCTCAGTCTTGACTAGTTTAATAACATCCCTGAGGCAGGGACAGCAGTTGAGAACAAACTTTAGGCTCATGTCCACCCACTATACCATGTAGCCATTCCATTGCCACCCTGAGAAGGTCACAGCTCAATTTCACTAACTGAACAGCTGGGTCCCTCTCACTGAAGCATGACACAAGAACTTTCAGCAAGAATGTGCTTCAACTTCAATTAAGACCCAGCATCACCTCTCACTATTAGTCCTCAATATCCCAAAGGACTATGAGCAGCCAGGTATCCAGAGAAGATGACTTTTAAGGGAACTTCACTGGGCTCTTCACCTTAAAGCCATGTCCTTGACATTGTGTCTTTACTACCTGTGGGGTTCTCACCAATAATCTAAGATAAAAATGGCTTTAACACAATTAAACATATTATAGTTTATTTTGATCACTTAGTGTATTTAAACTTGAATGAAATAAAATCAAGGAAAAGCAGATAACATCTAGAATTGCCCGATGTAAAGACCATCTAACCTATGTCTTTGACTGCAGGGTCATGGGATCATAGAACACTGAAACAATATAATTATTACAGGGCTATAACTTTCCCCAAAATATACTTGGGCAAAATTTGATATGTGTTTGATAATGTTTCTTGCATGTTAAAATCATCCATCATGGGAATGGTAGCTGAGAAAAAGAAGGGAAAGTTAGAAATCACACTCTGAGCAGAGTAGCACCAGAAAGTATATCAGTTCAGATCAATGGTCAGTACGTAAATACCCAATTCCAGACCTTCAGAAAGAGAGGGTACCTCCATAGACTGATGACATTGAGCAACCTTCTTTTACAGTGACAAAATAGCAAGGAAAACAATTCAAAGAATGAAAGGTTTGTTTTGACTCATAGATTCAGAGGTTTGTGTACCTGGTCAGCTGATTCCAATGCTTTTAGGACTGTGGTAGGACAGAAAAATCAAGGTGGAAGGGAATGGTTGAAGAAAGCTGTTCATCTCATGGCAGTCAAGAGTAGAAAGGCTGAGAGAAACCTTGATTCCAAAAGCCCACAGCTAGCAATCAAGCCTTGAACACAGTGAGAACTTTTGGGAACATTTTAAATCCTAAACCATTTCTCTATACAAACAATGAACACAGAATGAGAGAAATTAGGGAAAGCACACCTTCACAATAACATCCAAAAAATAAAATACTTAGGAATCAATCTCAAGCAGGAAACAAAAGATTTACACAGTGAAAATTACAGTTCTCTGAGCAAAGGGATCAATGAGGACTTCAGAAAAGCAAACATGTTTCTTGTTCATGGATAGAAAGAACAAACATGATGAAGATAGCCATACTCCCAAAATTGTTATAAAGATTCAATGCAATCCTGGTTAAAATGCCATTAGTATAGCTTACATATCTAGAGAAAACATTCTTAAAATTTATCTGGAGTCAGAAGAGATCTAGAATAGCAAAAGTAATCCTAGGAAACAAAGGAAAGGCAGGAAGCTCACAATCCCTAATTTAAAATTATGCTACAAACCTTCTGCTATAAAATCAGCATG
Organism: Myocastor coypus; assembly: GCA_004027025.1. NCBI lineage: Eukaryota > Metazoa > Chordata > Mammalia > Rodentia > Myocastoridae > Myocastor > Myocastor coypus. Next base: position 7,127 of record PVJA010021522.1, on the reverse strand, counting down.
GCACTGGTATAAGAGCAGACGAGAGGATCAGTGATACTAATCAGAAGGTGCAGACACAGCGACAAACACACTCAGCCACCTTATCATTGACAAAGGGGCCATTCATGCTCACCAGAATAAACATAGCCTCTTTAATAAATGTTGCTGGGAAAACTGGCTTTCCACATGCTGAAAATTAAAACTAGACCAATGTCTATCACTATGAACTAAACTACACTCAAAATGGATCAAAGATTTAAGTATTTTTTTAATATTATGACTGGTTCAGCCTGCCTAGAGAGTGGGAGTGGCGCAGCATGTGGTGCCAGAGATCGAGCCATGGTCCCTGCGGTTGCCTAAGCTTTCCCAAGCAAGTGTTTTAGACTGCTGAGCCATCTGACTGGCCTAAAGATTTAAATATTAAAACAGAAACACTAAATCTTCTGGAGGGGAAAGTAGGTAGAAATCTTGAAGACACAGGAGTAGGTAGAGAATTCATGAGCAGAATCCAAACTGCACAGTACTTTAAAGAATCAACAACTAGGATCTCATTGTTTTGAAAAGTTACTACACATCAGAAGAAATCGCCAACACAATAAAAAGAAAACCCACAAATGGGAAATAAATTTCAGCTGACTTTCCCTCAGACAAAAGGGCTTTTATGTAGAGCATATAAAGAATTTGAAATGTCAGGTCCCCAAACTTCAAAGACCCAACCCAAAAATGGGCATCTGAGATAAATACACATTTCTCAGATGAAGGAATACAAATGGCAAATAAATATATGAAAAAAATGTTCAACAACATTTGTCATTTGAGAAATGCAAATTAAGACAACACTGAAATTGCATCTCACCCAATACAGAATGGCTATCCTTAAGAAGTCAACCAATAACAGATGCTGAAGGGGCTGTGGGGAAAGAGAAAGACTTTTCCACTCTTAGTAGGAATACAGAGTGGTACAACCACTATGGAAATCAGTGCAGAGATTCCCCCAAAAAACTAGGATTGGAGATTGCATTTAATTCAGCTATTCCCCTTCTGGGTGTTTCTCCAGAAGAACTGAAATCATCATACTACTGTGATATATGTGCACCCCTGCTTACAGCAGCACAATTTGCCATCACTAAATGTTGGACGCAACCCAAATGACCATCAATTGAGAAATGGATAAAAAAAGATGTGATATTTTTACACAATGGAGTATTACTCAGCTATAGAAAAGATAAATTCAGGGTTTTTATCTGTAAATGGAGGCAACTAAAGAGTGTATTGGTAAGTGAAATAAATCAGACCCACACATGGAAATATTATATTGTCTTGCTACTATGAGAACCTGTGTATACAAGATCGCTTGGATAGTTATGCTGCTGATCTCTGCTGGTCTATTGAAAGGAGTGATTAAAGCTTACATTTTTTTCTCCTTTTTAATTTCCCATAACTCTTTTAAACCTATTTTTCATGCTTACATCATACTTATATCTGGTAATCTAAACAACTAACTCAAAAGACAACATTATACAATATAAAAACCATTGCTGAATTTTGATCATTCTGCTTAGTGAAATTCTGTTTCATTTCTAATTTTTTTTTACTATTTTTTATTATCTGTACAAAAACACTGCAAAAAAAAAAAATCCTAAGCCATAACACAGACCCATGTAGTCTAATCTATCAGGAATCTGGCTCCAGTCCTCAATGCAGGGAATGAGCACTTTGTGTTACAGGATATTTGGTAGGAATCATAAAGCTAGAAAGGGAAAGGCTGTCTTCAAAGAAAGAAGGATAGAGTCATGCCTCCTCTCTGCTTTCAGTTGAGACCACTGTCTTGACTGAGGGTCTGTGACTTAAGGCCACATAAAGTAGCATCCATGTTTGCCAATCACTGAGAAGTCCTGGAGGTGGAAGTGTTGCCAAAAACTCCAACTTGGACAATTCTCCTCTAAAAACTAGCAACAAGGCTTTCAGAGACACTCCATAAAGGATCTCAAAGAAGAGCAATGGTGACAATTTAGACATGAACCCTGAGAGGATCCAGTGTGAGCACCAGGCCCTGGCCCTCACTTGCCCAGGTTGACTCCAGATTGAGCACTAATACTCCCAGAGCATCTTCACCAGTCAGAGTACCAACACACATTGTCTCAGGTCAACTAAAAACAGCACCATGGTATCCCATCTCATATATGAGCAAACTGAAGTCTTTGTAACTTAGTGGGAAAAGGCAGAGACCTCAGCTGCTTATCTCCCATCCAAGTACTAACCAGGCTGGACCCTGCTTAGCTTCCAAGATCAGACAAAATCTGGCATATTCAGGGTGGTGTGGCCATTCAGCTGCTTATCTCCAAAGTCTTTTACGACATGCCACTTCTCATGTGTTTGTCCCTCTCTTATCATTTCTCAGACACAGAAGATTTTTAGAAAGGAATAATGATGCTCTATCCTTTTGAGTCATAAACCCAGGTAACTTTTGAACTTCAGGTACCCTGCACTTTATAACAAACAGCAAAGTCCCAAAGTGAAGAAAGACAAGAAATGGAAGACATTATAGAAAGACATATGAATGGACAAGTGTGTCCAAGTTAGTTAAGGATGCAGACTGTGACCCATTCATGTCCTTCCCATACTCGCAGCTCCATCAAAATGATGACCTCATCTCCTCATTCTGGGCTACACAGTGAGTCAGTTTCTTCTTTGGAATCTTTTAATGCACAAGAGATTTCTCACCAGAACCTTGCCCCAGAGAGACGCAAACAAAAACTCCGCTCCTAGTGAAACAAGGGACAGGAACCAGCCTGCTATTTCCTGAGGAGGAGTGTCATCAAAAGGCTCAGACTCTTCGTCCATGTAGATTTTCAGTTTGAAGGAAAAGAAAGCTTCAAGGGGTTAGAAATCTCTTCCTGGAAGCAAAATCTTCTCTCTCTCTGCAGACAAAATCAATGACCTAGAAAAGACCTCCTGCCCCAAGTCAATTAATTCATTTGCACACCATCTAACAGATGCAAATATAGGATGGATCAGTCAGGTTTTCAGATTTCCCATTGCTGGATAAAATACCTGACAAGCACACTTGAAGGAGGAGGTGTTTCTTCTATGCACAGCTTCAGAGGATTCCATCCATGGTTAGCTGGCTCAAGGGCCAGCTAACACCACGGAGGAAAGACATGGTGGGTAGTCAGAAAGCAGAACCGGGAAAGACAGCCAGAGAGGAATGCTCTAGGAGCCAGATGGAGGGCCCATGGACATGCTCCCAGGTTCCACCCAGACACACACTCTACTAATCCTTTCAGCAGTTCACAGACAGTCATTTTGACAATTAAGCTTAACTGTCACATTCTATCCCTTGTCAATTTGATACCCAAATACATCTCCTTAAACCTTACTTTGTCTCCAAATAAAGATAATCACAATTTCAGATTTATGGTTAATATGACATACTAATCCAATTTACAAGCCAAAATGCAATAACTTCTCTATTGTTTCATCTGTTCTAGTATTGCTCAAAAGTCCTAGAAAAGTTATCTCTGAGACTCAGGCAAACTATTAGCTGTAAACCCTTATAAAAATAAAAACAGGGCTGGCCTGTTAGATCAGCAGACTTAAAGCACCTGCTTAGGCAGAGTGCAGTGGCCAGAGTTAAATCCTTGGCATGCTGTGTGGGCCCCATGGGAGATTGGGCATAGTGGCACATGCCTGTAATCTCAGCATTTGGGAAGCTGAAAACAAGAGAATCACTACAAGTCAGAGCTGTGTAGTGAGACCCTATAGGCCCTGTAGACCCTGTCCTAAATACAGAAACTAATTAATTAATTAATTAATTAATATAAAAAACAAGATACATAACTCTAAGGTACAGTGATACAGGTAAACGTTCTCATTCTTCATTATTCCTCATTGTCTAAAAGGGAGGAATAAAATGATAGACAGAAAATAATAAGACCAAACCAAGACCAGAACCCAAAAGAGAAAACACAGAATCCTATATCTCTGCATCTGGCAAGTGGAGCACGTGGTGGTGACACGTGAGTTTCAAAGAGCTTAGGTGGCCTTGTCACTATGACCTTGCTGGCCATGGCTTGCATGTCTTCTCTGTTGACCTGGCTCCTCTCATGTCCCACAGCTTTCCTTAGCAGACGCTGTATGGTTCCTGATATCTCCGACTTCCAGGACTCTCCACTGCACCTCCACACTCATTCTTATAGCTTCAGACACTGTTCACTCAAGAACCCCTTGCCTTGCCTCCAGAACTTTCTTGTGAGAACTGGGTAGCACCATCTCTGACCTCACAGCCCTCTCATTATGCATGCCTAAGCGACCAGCACACCACAGAGACAATGCAACAATCTGCTGTCAGTTCAAACAGGAGCCAAGACCCCTAGCCCCATGGCTACAGCAACTTCTGAGTGTCTGGATGACTGAGCACAGTGAACTAACTACCCACGTGGCCCTTCTGGAGCAAGGGGTTGAGAGCTTCTCTTCTCATATAAAAGGTACTTTTGCACTATTCAGCCCAAGATAACTGGGGTCTTATTAGTTCCTACAATGTGGAAGGTAGACCAACAGATCTAACTGATGGATTGATTAAAGAGAATAAAGGAAATAAAGGATAACTTGTACTTTTCTGACCACTGTGAACAAATGGCTGCTCTTTTACAGGAGAAGTATCTATCTCCCCTGGCACAGACACAAGAAAATAGTTACTAAAGTAACCAGGGGAAAGAATAGAGCATGCCTGAAGACCCATCGTACTATACTTTGTCAATAACAACCAGAATGTCTGAGCTTTCTGTCTCTCTGATGGCACTGGTACAAAGTAGGATGCCTGGCACAGTTCATGTCCCATCTTTAGTGGGGGAAGAGACCAGATGCCAGCTCTGCTTGGAATTCCTGCTTTTGAAATCTAGTCCTTGGCTTGAAAGGATTGACTGGAACTATAGTTTTTTTTTAATTTTTAAAAGAAAAACTATTAATATTTCTTGGAGCACCATCATGGTCATTCAGGTTTGCACCCCAACACATGCCTTCTATTTTTTTCACCCCCAAATTACAGAAACCCACTTCTCTTCCTGGTGTACTTATTCTTCTTAGGATTTGCAGAGCTACTGCTCTTCTTTAAGGAAGAAAAGTTTCTACCATCAGAAAAAAAGTCTGAAGACAATTGAAATGCATGTTCTCCAAGAGAAATTTGATATCCAGACCCTATTTTCTGTCTTCTAAGTGGAAAGCACATTGAACTTCTGGACACAGAGTCTCACAGATGTCCTACCTCTGCCAAATGAGTTGACACAAGCCACATTCAAGTTTAGAGCAGTTGCTATGTACCATTGGCCTCCTCAGGAAAATACTCCCTTTCTGTTGTATTCCTTGGCCACACAGCCACACCAAACTCCACCCCTCATCAAGACCCATAATAGAAACAACTGAGATGAGCTAGTAACCTCTGCATCTTGTCCTGCCCCTGGCCCCAAATTCTGCCCTCTCAACTTCTTCAGTGTTTAAAGGAAAGGTTCACTATAATAGCTAGGAGCTCAGAGTATCTTTTGATTGATGCTGTCAGTTAGATGAAGAGCGCCCAGTGTCAGGAACTGTCTTTTCTTCATTAAGTTCGAAAACATGCCCCGGAGCTAGTCTGTGATCTGTTCGTCAGTAAACGGAAATATACTGATAGACCCAAATTCATGGCAGGCTTTGGTTAAGAATGGACAGGTAACTTGTCAGCTTTCTGCCCTAAATAAGAATTCCTAAAAATCCCCAGTTGTCAGTCCCTGTAGTCTGAGATCTGAGAAGGGGAGACAGGGAGGTATCAGCTTTGTTTAGAGACCCTCCTTTCTTTATGCATAAGCACAGCCTCAATTGTAAAGGAAGGAAATTTATTTAGCTAATCACTCAGTGCTCCCATTTCCTGCCCTTCCCAGGACTGTCAGGGGACCTACCTGTGTGTGATGCTGAGCAGTGCTGAGCAAATCAGTGACTCAACAGGAGGGATCCCCTGCCACAGCTTTCCTAGGCTTCAGAAGGGCCCACAAAGGGCCAGGACTGAATTTCCCAAGATCTCCAAAAGTCCTTGCAAGCAGCAAGCATTGAAAGGAGCAGCAAGCATTGCTCCAGGGCTAGCGTGCATGAAGTGATACTGAAGAGGAGAGGGCAAGAAAGAAAACAACTGTTCTGTAAAGCCCAGCAGGAAGTCCTTTAATCTTCTTTAAGAAATAAAATGTAAAGGAGTTCTACCTGTTCCATTAAAAAAAGAGAGACCAAAATTAATCATTTTTACTAAAAAAAAAAAGCAAGCACCAAACTTGCTATCAAGCCAACCAACTTAAGAACTCTAACCTGCAGGTTTTCAACAATTAACTTTTAAAGGGGTGGCTCACCAATCCACCTTGATTTCCTTGTATGGGGCAATGTCAACATTGACAGATGTTTCTTAAAGTGCTGACTGTGCAGAGATAGCATCAGCAATGCAGAGTGTCTGGACCCTAGGGTGAGGATAAAGGTAGGGGGCTTTTCTTATATTCTTTGATTCACGATTTCATTTTTTTTTTCCTTGTTGCTTTTTCTTTCCTTTCATTTTCTTTTCTTTTTGCATGTTTTTTTCTTTCTCATCACCAAGCTCTCTTCTTTCCCTTGCCAAGTAGCATTACTTACTACTGATTTGGACAAATTACCATTGCAGCTACATATAATTTTGCAGAGAGACTCAACAAGCAGTGGTGACCAGCCACATTTGATTTTTGAACATGTTTTTCTCATTCTCCTCAGGGTAGACTTGCCTAGGAATTTTGGGCTTTTCTTGGTTCCATTTCTTTTTTTTTTTTTTTTTTTTTTTTTTTTTTTTTTTTTTTTTTTTTTTTTTTTTTTTTTTTTTTTTTTTTTTTTTTTTTTTTTTTTTTTTTTTTTTTTTTTTTTTTTTATCTTTTTTATTATTTAAATTTAACACGGGTTATTTTACATATTTTCATCATCAGATCAGTTTAGATTAATACATATAGGTATATAAGATTGATCAAACAATTAAACATTAACCCTTCTAAATCAACATTATTATTTTTTTTTCTTTTCCCCTTTCTTTTTGAAAGTTGACATATTGCATATTGTCCTCACAATCGTTCTACAGAGTACAGTGTGTGGGCATGACCCACCTCCCTACTGAT
>PVJA010021521.1:0-35472 GCA_004027025.1 Myocastor coypus | reverse complement strand
GAGTTTGAGACTTGATCCATGATCCCTGGGATTATAGGTTTTAGTACTGATGGGATTATGGGTGGAAGTACTTCCGGGATTATGGGTGTAGCCTAGGGTGGGAGCTAAGGCGGAGAGCCTGAATGTAATATAAAGAGAGACAGAGAGACAGACTGGAGCTCTAGCTGTTGCTGTTGCTCTGCTGCCGTGTTGGTTGGCTGCCTCTGCCACCATTTTGTTGCTGTTCTGCCACCACGAACTGGATGCTCTCAACCCTGCTCCACTCAGCCTTGGGCCAGCCGAATATGGACTGAAACCTCTACGAACTGTGAGCTAAATAAACCTTTCCTTCCTTCATTTTGAGTGTCGGGTATTTGTCCCAGCAATGAGCAAAAAGTAACTAAGACAAAGCATTAAATACCAGCTAGAAGAGACTGTAACAGTTTTTTACAAATTCAGGAACTCAGAAGAACTATTCTAAAATAAGAATCATTAACCTTGGGGAAAAAATATAAAAGACTTAACACCTAAAACAAGTAAAAATATTTTTAGGATACATTCAATGATCATTTTCAAACAGTCTTCTCACCTTGAAAAAAATACTGGTAGCAAGTTATTCATCTTTTAAAAATACAACAAGTAGTCAAACAAAGGAGGAGCAAAGAAACATTAAACAATTTAAACTGGTTACAAGCAGACATAAGAATTAGAAAAAAACCCAGAGCAAAGTAAATAAGCCACGGTGACATAAAATTTGAATACTCTGAATTATAAATGAAAAAGATTTCAACTTCAGCTTTTGCTTTATAAATGAAATTTTTTTTCACTATTCCTAACATGAAAACAATACTATTATCATTAAGTCAAACAGAAAAGCTTGGAGTAAAAATGATCTAGCTGGGGCTGGGGAGATAGTTCCATGGCACAACTTCCTGCCTGGCAAGTGCAAAGTCATGAGTTCAAACCCACAAAAAAATAAATAAATAAAAATAAAAATGATCTAGCTAACACAACAATAACAGTGTTTAAAATAGAGGCAAAAAGTAAAATGGTGGTTGCCAAGGCCTGAGAGAAAAAAACAATGGAGAGTTGTTTTTTGGGTACAAAGTTTCAGTATGGAAAAACAAAAAGGCTCTAAAAATGGATGGTAATGGTAGTTGCACAACTACATACATGTATTCAATGCCAATAAAACGTACATTTGAAAGTAGTAAATTTCATATGAAGTATATCAGCATATTTTTTAAAAGTAAAAATAAAACATAAGATTTTGGAGATAAACAGGTATGGATTCAAATTCCAGGTTTTCCTTATTGACTATAACCATGAGCAAACTGCTTGATATAGGTCACTGAAAATAGGACTAATCACAGAGAGTAGGCTCAATGTTTGCATAGACCTTTATATATTAGCCAATAAATGACAGCTTATAAAACCAAGACCGGTATCCTTTTACACAATTTATATACTTTCTTCTAAATATTAGCCCTCCTAAACATTTTTTTCAACATTTAAAATAACAGAAATGGGGGCTGGGGAGATAGCTCAGAGGCACAAGTGCCTGCCCAGCAAGTACAAGGTCCTGAGTTCAATCCCTGGTCCTGAAAAAAAAAAAAAAAGCAGAAATGGCTAATTCTAATTCTAATATTAACTGCTACTGAGCAATACAAGGGACTTTTTACATACTTGATGTTATTTAACACTTAAAATAATCTATAGGCTATTACCTATAATCTTAAGTATTTTATTGGTGCCTCAGTTCATGAACTTGTTTCATGATTTTGGAAAAGACTATCACATTGATCAGGCGTGGTGGCACACACCTATGATCCCAGCATTCAAAGGCTGAGGCAGAAGGATTGCCATGAATTTGAGGCCAGCCTGGGTTACACAGTGAATGCAAGGCCCGCCTAAACCGTATGATGAGACCCTGACTTGAAACAACTAAACACAAAGGCTGCCACATTTGCATTTGTGTGCGAAAGATGACTGTAGTCCTGTCCGTCATCCAATGCAGAGTTTACAAATAAAAATTTTGCCCAATCCCTCTGTTTATGAACCAAAGTATATGTAAATAGAAACATTCCTGATCTTATATAGCACGGTACTATCCCATTTAAATAACAAAGAGAAAATTTAGATTAAGTAGCCTGCTAAAGATCATAAAGGGTATGCTATTTTAAGTGTTCTACAGTACCACTTACCCAACCCTGGGCTGATAACTCTATGTGAGCTTAATGGCACCTCATGCTTCCCACTATCTCCATTAACACTTACTAATACAGTAATATAAAAGACTCTCAACTAAGCCAGAGTAACACCCTTGTGGACTGGGAATGTTTTCATTTGCTCAACAAATTCTAACTGATCAACTATTGGCAAGCATGTGCCTTATGTGTGTGTACAGGTATGTAGGCATGCATGCACACTCATGTATTTGAAGCATCTGCTCTAAAAGAAAACAAAACAACAAGCTAAGTAATTAGACATGTGATAACTGCTACAAATGAAAAAAACTGAGAACCATGAAAAAGAATGAGAAAGCTAATTTCAGAGAGGTGGGGGGTAGGGTGTGTCAAGAAAGGCCTCTGAAGAACTATCTCATTTCTAGATGTTCAGTGTCAAACACAGTGCTGATACAAAGAAATTACTTGAAGAATATATCAAAGAACAACTGATGTCTATAAGAACTTACCAGTAGGAGTAGTTACCAGTTTAGTTGTCATAATTGCACCATTACTGCTAACTACCATAATAGGGGAATTGCTACTGGTGGGTAGAGTTGCAGTCACTGGTTTGGGTAAGATTTTACTTGGTTGAACCTGTTGTGTGATGATTTTAACACCTTTGAAAGAAGAAAGATTAATCTCAGTACAAATTTTTTAATACACGTCCCTTATACTAAACCAAGAGGGTAATAACCATATGTATTTACTCAATCTTACCTAGAGATGCTTTTTTAATATTAATGAAACTAAACTTCTGCTCCTAAAATTCTATCTTCCCTAATTTCTTTCATTCCAGGAATGAAATTAAAATACTGCAATAACAATATTCATCTGGATGCTTTGTTTTTAAGATACAATGTCTATGTAACCAAGACTGACTTCAAACTCAAGAGATTTTCCTATCTCAGCCTCCCAAGTGTTGGGATTACAAGTATATTTCAAGCCAGGTGTGGTGGCGCACACCTGTAATCCCAGCACTTGGGAGGCTGAGGCAGGAGGATCAGTGTGAGTTCGAGACCAGCCCGGGCCACAAAAATGAGCTCAAGGCCAGCCTGAACTGCATAGTGAGACCCTGTCTCCAAAAGACAAAAAAAAAAACAAGTATATTTCACCATGGTTCATGCAAAATTCTTGAAGAAAAACAAACCTTTCCTCTTATCTATGGTGGTGTCAGACAAAAGCTTGCAAAACCAAAGCTAGCAACTGGACATGAACTTTACAAATAAAATAATCTGTTTCCTACAAATATTCGATATGAAATAACTAATACAAAAAGTCAAAAACAAAAGTTAATGTAGCTAATGCTATATTCTCCTTGGGATGAAAAGATTAGCATAACAAGTCAAACCTAAAAGTTAACAGCTAATATTATATTCTAGCCCCTTAAATATACATAAAAAGCTGGGACTTGTGGCACACACTTGTAGTATCAGCTACTTGGGAGCCTGAGGCAGGAAAAGTACTTGTGCACATGAGTTCAAGACCACCCTGAACAATATAGCAAGACCTCACCTCAAAAACAAAACAGAAAATAATTAAAAAGATGCTTCAAACTGTATAGACCAAGACATCATTTGATTTTAAAAATATTTTTTTTCAAGAACAGTTCACCACATCAAGTACTAACTATAAAAGAGAAGAAATATTGCACCAACATAAAATCTGCTTTTGGCTAAGAACTTGAAGGGAATATGCAAAAATGAACTTAAAATGGTAGGATAGTAATGTCTTTTTTTACAGTTTTGGAACGAAAACTATAAGCAAAACTATCTTTCAAAAATAAATAGTCTTGGGGCCCGGCGGGATGGCTCAGTGGTCTAAAGCGCCTGCTTGGGAAAGCTTGGGTGGCTTCAGGGACCTCGGTTCGATCCCCGGCACCACATGCTGCGCCAGCCCTGCCCTCGGGGTGGGCTGAGCCGGCCATAAAAATGAGTGAATAAACAAACAAAGGTTCTGAAAAAAGAAAAAAATAAATAAATTTTTAAAAAATCAAAAATAAATAGTCTTTAACAGATAAAAACTGAATAAAAATGTATTGCAGATCAGTCTTACAAACATGAAAAGAAGCTCTACAACTATATGAAATAAGCCCACAATGTTTGCTCTTGCTTCTATGCAATAATGTGTTTACTAGAAATTCTAACAGGGGAAAGACAGAATAACAGGCAGACAGGCACACACAGACAGATGGACAAGAGAGAAAGGGCCAGAAGGGGAGGGGAGGGAGAATGAGGGGAGGAAGAACAAGGGGAGGGAGAGGGACAGGGGACAGGAAGGGAGAAGTGAGAAGGAAGGGGAAGGGAAAGGGAGAAAAAAGAAAACGAAGAAAAGATATCTAGATTGCCACAAAGAAACTACCTCTATTTGCAATGACATGAACCTATACATAAAAAACAATAAGGAATCCAACAGAAGTCCATTTTTTTCTTTTACTTAGGAGATGGGGGGCCAGCAAGATAGCTCAGCAGACTAAGCGCCTGCTTAGGCAAGCACAAGAACCCAAGTTCAATCCCCACCACCAGGTATACAGGGTCAGCCACCAAGATGGCATGATGGTGCTTACCTATAATCCCAGCACTGGGGAGGCTGAAAACAGGGGGCTCACTGAGAGTTTAAGCTGCATAGTGAAACCTTGTACCAAATACATAATATAAATAAAAAGATAGATAGATAGATAGATAGATAGATAGATAGATAGATAGATAGGTCAGGGGAGTATGGTGGCACTAATTTGTAATCCTAGCCCGTGGGAGGCTGAGGCAGGATGATCACTGCAAGTCCAGCATAGACTACATGGAGAGACACTTTCAAAAAAAAAATTATGCTCAATGCTATTAGTCATGAGATGAATGCAAAAAGAGATCAAAATGAAATTATTTCACAGACACTACGATAACTAAAATAAAAATTTATAGACTGAGACGTGTTGACAAAGGTGAAGAACAACTGAAACTTTGATATACTGCTGTTGGGAATGTAAAAATATATAAATGCTTTGGAAAATAATTAATAATTGTTTATTTCTCAATTTAATATAGATTTGCCATACAGTCTATAATTTTAATACATACAGGTATATACATAGGCAAACAGGTTGTGGATAGTTCAATGGAAGAGATCTTGCCTACCATGCATAAGGGGCCCTGGGTCTAATCTGTACCACTACAAAACAAAAATGCAGGGCCAGCCTGATAACTCAGCAGATTAAAGCGCCTGCTTAGGCAGAGCACAGCGGGCAACATTTGATCCCCCGCATGTTGGCTGGCACCACCTGCGGAGTGTGCCAAGATGAGATGGAGACTAAGTGTAGTGAAGTGCACCTGTAATCATAGCACATGGGAGGCTGAAAACAGGAGAGTCACTACGAGTCTAATCTACGTAGTGAGATCCTTCAGACTTACAGACCCTGTCCTAAATACAGAAACAACAACAAAAAACACAAAATAAACCTCAATCAGAAACGAAAAAGGGAATATTAATACAGATACAAAAACTATTTTAAAAAGTAATTAACCACTGCTAACAAATATTCAATGATAAATATGACAAGGTAGAAAAATGGGTCAATTCCTTAAAAAACAAGAAATACAAAGACTCAACAAAGATGAAACATAATTCCAATGAATAGTCCTCTAATCATTAAACAAACTGAATTCATAATTTCAAAGTCCCCCAGTATAGAAACCTTCAATCTCAAATAGTTTCTCTGAAGAAGTCTATTAAACATTTAAAAAATTAACACCTTTCTTATTCTATCTCTTTAATAAACTAGAAAAGCATTACTTACAAATGTATCTTCTAAGGCCAGTACAACCTGATACAAAAATTAGATAAGTACATCATAAAATTTTTAAAACTACAGTCCATTGTCTGTTATAAAAAAATGAAAACTGTTGGGCCAGGCATGGTGGCGCACACCTGTAATCCCAGCACTTGGGAGGCTGAGGCAGGAGGATCAGTGTGAGTTCAAGACCAGCTTGTGTTACAAAAGTGAGCTCATAGCCAGCCTCAACTGCATAGCAAGACCTTGTCTCAAAAAGCCAAAGGAAAAAAAAAAAGAAAAGAAAAAGAAAACTGAATCCAGCAATATATAAATCTTCCATAACCAAGAAAGATTCATTTCAGACACACAAAGCTAGTTCAACAGAAAATCAGTGTAATCTAGAGTATCAACACAATAAACAAGAATGATCCAATCAACTGAACAGAAAATAAAGCATTTGACAAACAAAAAGTGTCAGGGCCAGGGAGATAGCTCAGTAGCTAATCACCTGCCTGGCAAGCACAAGGATCCAAGTTTAATCCCCAGTTTAATGACTGCATGCCATTCCACCCTGTGCCAAGCTGGACACGAAAACTGAGTGTGATGGCACACAGCTGTTGGGAGGCTGAGACCGGAGCATCACTACAAGTTTAAGCTGTGCAAGACCCTGTACCATGTAAGTAAGTAGTAAATAAGTAAATAAATAACATTTAAAAAGTGCCAGAAAAGTATGAATAGAAGGGAAACTGATACACGTGACAAAAACCTACAGCTTTCATCACATTCAATGGCGAAGACTAATGTCTTTTCCTTAGGATTAGTAACAAGGCAAGGACCTCTACTCTTTCAAATCTTAATTCATGGACATTTCACCCAGTGGAATAAAACAGAAAGAAAGAGAAACAGGAAAGAGAGAAGGGAAGGGCAAAAGGGAAAGAAGAAAGAAAAGGAAAAAAAAAATGTAGGAGTAAACAGAAATGTATGAATGAATGATTGAATGAAAAAAGCAAGCAGATATTGACTAGAAACAAAGGGAAAAATGAGCCGGGTGTGGTGGCTCATGCCTGTAATCCCAGCATTCCGGACGCTGAGGCAGGAGGTGCGAGTTCAAGACCAGCCTGGGCTACAAAAGTGAGCTCAAGGCCAGCCTCAACTGCATAGCGAGACCCTGTCTCAAAAAGACAAAAAAAAAAAAAAAGTTCTGAAACAAGAAAAATAAATGCCGGGCGTGGTGGCGCACACCTGTAATCCCAGCACTCGGGAGGCTGAGGCAGGAGGATTGGTGCAAGTTCGAGACCAGCCTGAGCTACAAAATTGAGCTCAAGGCCAGCCTCAACTGCATAACGAGACCCTGTCTCAAAAAAAAAAAAAAAAAAAAAAGGGAAAAATGTATTTACACATAACTAGAAACTTTGTGTATGTATTTTAGGGAAGGGTCTACAAGGTGATCCAGTCTCACTACTCATAGTGATCTACCTGTTTATAGCCTCCCAACAGCTGGGATTACAGGTGCACATCATCATGCCCAGGCTTAATTGCCATCTCAGGGATCAAACCCCTGTCCCTCTACCTGCTTGCAGGTGCTTTAATCCACTGAGCTATTTGGCCAGCCTGGAAACTTCTATCTACTTAGAAAATCCCAAGGAATCTAAGCAAAGGCAACTAGAAATAAGTGAGATTAGAAAAGGCAAAAGATACAAATTCAGTATTACTTTTATATCCTAAACACAAACATGTGAAAACTGAAATTAAAATCATACCACCATTTATAATCATGCCAATAAAATACTTAGGTGCAAAACTAATAAAATATGTACAACATCTATATGCTGAAAAATAAAACTGATGAAAGAAGTCAAAGATCATCTAAATAAATGGAAATATACAACATACATAGACTGAAAGACTTAAGAGAACTGGTGAACAGAATGAGCATTATAAATAACTTCTAATTACCTGACTCCTGTTTGATTTGGATGGTAGGTTTTATACCAGGTGGCAAAGAAGACTGCTGAGGCTGCTGCTGATGAGACACTAGAGAAGGCTGAGCTACAGGAGGCTGTGTTTGTTGTTGCACTTGATGTAACTGCTGCTTAGGAGATTGTTGATGCTGTTTAGGAAACTGTGCAAGAATCTGAGTGGGGGTACTCACTAAGCTTTTCGGGGAAGGAAGCCTTGTTGTTGCCATTTTGATTGCTGATGTAGATACACCTATAGAAATATAAAGACAATTTGAGAGGAAAACATAACTGAAATTACCTTGCATTATAGTAGATAACAGTTTAATATACAAGTAAATCAGTAAAAACCATGATTTACTGATCACCTAGTAAGTGTGGGATATTATGTGTGGTGCTTTACAAATTGGATATATAGTCTTCTACCTGTAAGAAAGGCATCTATCCTTGCAGGCTTAAGAAAAAATTGACTTTCCTTTAGTCAAGCATTAGAACGAAAAAATCATGTACACACACAGTTCTCTCTTTAGAAAATAGTCAATTTATTCAACTACTCAATAGGACTACTTGCCTATGAGTCAATACTTCTAATTGTGATAAGCAGAATGTAATTCATCACGTTAATTTTTTAAGCATGGCAGAATCAATTAAAAAAAAAAAAAAAAAACTAACCCAAACTAAGTGTGGGGCACATGCCTATAGTCATAGCACTTTGGGAGATTGAGGCAGGAGGATCCCAAGTTTGAACTCATCTTGGGCAACTTAGGACTGAAGGTTTAACTGAATATAAAAATAAGGAGCTAATGATGTAACTCGGTGAAAAATCCCTAAGACCAATTCTTGGTACTTCATAATAAAGGAAAAAAGAAAAACAGCTTAATTCTATAGTACTACGGATACTATTTCATACCCTCCTTCCACCGCATCTTTATCATGATAATTAACCCTACAAAATATTTATTTCTTTTTCTCCCTCCTGTGGTGCTGGAGGTTGACTCAGAACTTCATATAGGTTAGGAGAACTCCACCACTCACATCTTCTGTAAATGTGTCTACTGAACAATAAAGATTGAGTGGGATAAATCTTGAGCAGTCACACTCTCAGTACCTTAGATTTCTCCACTATTGAGTTTTTCTTTGTCTTACCCACCTAAAAGTGGCTATGCGGATTAAGTAAAACTAAAGATTGAGGAATGCTTTAGAAGACAAAAAGTATATTCAAAATTATCTGGAGAGCTTATTCATATTAAAACATTTATACTTGCTCCATCACCACTGCCACACTACTTCAGCAAGGCATTATTTTCATGACATATGTTTTACATTGTTTTGTTCTGTTAAATTCTCATTGGAGCAGCCCCTATTGCTGCCAGTATTTTATGGTTCAATGCCGCACAAGTCAATAATACTTTTTAAACTTAAAAAATTAACGTCTAGAGCTGGGTGTGGTTGCGCATGCCTGTAATCCCAGCACTTGGGAGGCTGAGGCAGGAGGATCAGTGTGAGTTCAAGACCAGTCTGGGCTACTAAAGTGAGCTCAAGGCCAGCCTAAACTGCACAGTGAAACCCTGTCTCAAAAAGAAAAAAAAAAAAAAAAAAAAAATTAATGTCTACAATACACTCATAATGTATGGTCCTATATTATTTAAGTTAAATATGTGTACTGGTAATTCCCTATCTTAACTATGATAGCCAGATAATTTTTGTATAGGAAAAACAACTGATATATAAGCATACAATGTGACTTCAGAATCAAGTATTATAACTGTTATCTAAATGAAGCCTTCAAGTCATAAATACATAAAAGCTATATGAACTGTACTTGGCCTCTCTTAACATTTATTCACTCAATATGAATTTATGAAGTACATAATGCTACAACTTGAGTATACTATTTCTTATTCATGAAAAATAGAAGCCATGTATGTAAAAAGATGATAAATATTTTATACATGTTTGGTTTTTTAGGATGGTCTCCAGTAGAAGGTTGAAACCTAAGGACTCTCACATGCTAGGTAAGCACTCAACCACTGAGCTACACCTGTAGCCCATCAATTATTTTTAGTCACAGAAACTATTCCTCCTATATGTTGTTTTTGTTGTTTTATATACAATAAAAACAAGGACTCAACAGTGGCCAGATAGAAGTAAAATACTCCAAGATGTTATGATTTGCAGGGACAAAGCAAGGTATACAATGAACTTTATAAAAAATTCCAATCTTTTCATTTGGTAATCTTTCTCCTTTCTCCTGATCCTGGTTGTGATAAAAATGAAAAGGCCAACTAAACTCACAAAACTGGAGCTAATCTAAATATCTCACCGTAATAATAAATTATGCAATGGTAACAGAAATATTAAACAGCAGTAAAAATAATTAGCATAATTGTAGAAAAATAATAGAAAAAAAAAGCAATGTTAATGAAACAATCCTCTAAGAAAGCACACTATAGGGAATTATGAATTTTTTATTCCAAGTAGGTAAAAAGTATTGGAATGAGTAAAACGTAGTAACAGTTAAAATCTAAACTGCTACAGTGATATGGTAGTGGGATTACTGATGGGCATTTATTCTCTATTGTCTTCTCAAATTATTTAATTCACTAATACTTTCAGATCTTAAAATTTTATACTTTTAGCTACTAAGTGGGAATCATATATAAAATGATAGGAATGGTGAATTTTACAAAATAGGATTTCATGAATAGAAAAGAGACTCCATTAGAGGCAGCCTAAAGAAAGTAGAGTAGTACTAGTACACAGAATGTAATTAGAAGCAATATGTTGCTGAAGTTCAAATAAGGTTAAGGAGGGAAAAGAAAAACACAGAAGACTGTCTTGGACAAATAATGTAAGATGAAAAAAAAACCTCCTCTGAATAAGAAAAAGAATCCACTATGAAAATGCACTCAACTAAAAGTAAATTATATCCTTCTAAAAACTTAAAAAGTACATTTCAATTATCACTGTTCTAGGTCAGGTACAGCGAAGCACACCTTTAATTCCAGCATTCAGAGACTAAGGCAGGAGGATCATAGTAAGTTCAAGGTCAGCCTGGGGGCCCGGTGGGATGGCTCAGTGGTCTAAAGCGCCTGCTTAGGAAAGCTTGGGCAGCTTCAGGAACCTCGGTTCGATCCCGGGCACCACATGCTGCGCCAGCCCTGCCCTCAGGACGGGCTGAGCCAGCCATAAAAATGAGTGAATAAACAAACAAAGGTTCTGAAACAAGAAAAATAAATAAATAAAATTAAAAAAAAAAAAGTGAGCTCAAAACCAGAACGAACTGCATAGTGACTGTGTCTCAAAAAAACCCAGAAAATTAGTTATCACTTTTCCGATTACCAGCACCAGAATCACAACTGCCAAGTTTGAAGTGATCACTTCCAAATGTTAAAATGCACACTTTTGTATATTTTATCTTCTAAGAAAAAAGCAAAATTTTATATATATGTATGTGTATACACATTTATATTCTAAATGTTTACAAACGGAAGAATAAAAAATAAAAGAAAAAAGATCATCAGAGAAATCTGACAATAGGAGCCACAGACTTAAAAAAAACTAACCCATAAATTTGCATTCTTAAGCTAAATAAGGTGAAGGAGTAAGTAATCACTGATCTAATTTCATATACCCAAAGCAGAAAAGCATGCCTACGTAGTTTCCTTCAAGACTCCTGTATGTCAACAAGGGCCAATTAAAAGGTAAATTACCACTCACCTTGTGCTACTGTCGACATGACCACAGATGGTGTGGAGGATACAACAGCTGTTACCGCAACTGTACTAGAAATAGGTGATGATGTAGAACTGCTGCTGCCACTGGTGCTACTACTGACCAGGGAAGACTGTGAAGCAGTTATAACAACTGGTGGCTTCTGAGTTGTGGAAGCAATGACTGATGTTGGTACAAGCTTAGTGACCGCTGCATAGTTATGGGATTTGGAGAGAATATTGGGTACGAAGGTAGAACTTGGTGATGTGGTCACTATAATAACCTAAGAAGGGAAGTACAAGTTATTTTCATGTATCTACTCTTAATATATTTACATTCATTGTTATATACAATTTAAAAATGCTTTATGAAACATGAAAGAATTCAACACAAATATACAACTAAAAATATGAAAGTTTTCCTTTATTATTAATCTTGACACTTAAAAATAATGTGGTCAATCAAATACTATAAAAGCCATACTCAGTGCTGCGCAAGATGTAACACAGCAAACATTTCAACACACTGCTTAAGGAATATAAATTGGCACAATCTTTAAAGAAAGCATTTTGGACATTTATTCATTATTTAATATTTATTGAGCATCTACTATGTGCCAGGCATGGTTCTAGATGCTGGGGTAGAAGAATGAACAAAAAGTTCATACTTCCATGGAATTTATATTGTAGTAATGGCAGAGAAACAATAAAAAAGCAAATATATGTCACGTAGATACAAATGGAACAGATAAGGTGAGGTATAGGAAGATAGAATGAGGTTGTTAACGTGATTTTTTTAAAAATAAACTATTAGTGAAGACTTCTGTATAAGGTGACACTTGAGCAGAAACCAAAGGAAATAGGGTTATGAGCTATGCTATAACCTAAAAAAAATCCAACACACACAAATACAAAAGTTGTAAGGCAGAAGCAAACTTGATATGTTTAAGAAACCTTACGGATCTAATAAATAGGGTTAGAATTCACAAGGTAGAGAATAGTAAGTGTTAACTAGAGAAGTAATGGAGAACTAGATCATTTCAAACTATAAAAATAGCTTATATAATTAGTATGTGTTCTTCTTCCCCAAAACATGTAGTTCTAATCAAAACAAATACATTAGAGAAATCCAAATAGTGTGTATCCTACAAAATATGTAACCAGTACTCCTCAAAACTATCAGTCGTCATAAACAAAGTCTGAAAAATTTTCATAATCAAGATGTTAAGGAGACATGCCAAGCAAATAAAATGTAGATACCTTAGATGGGATACTGGAACAGGAAAGGACTAAGTAAAACCCAAAGGAATCTGAATAAACTGTGGACTTCAGTTAATATTAGTGCATTAATATTATTAATCAAGACAATGCATCACAATAATTAAAAATGTTAAGGGGGAACCTAAAAAAAGTACTTAACTCTGCACTATTCTCTCAACTTTTCCATGTATTTAAAACTTTCAAAAATAATGTATATTTTTTAAAATGTCCTATCATATTGCAAGGTAGAAAGTAAAAAAAGAGACAAATTAGGAAACTTTTATAATAAACCAAGAAGAGACAATGGTGATCAAATTGTCATGATAAAATGTTTACAGATTCTGATTATAGCTTAAAGTTTAAGTAAAGCCAACAGGATTCCTCACAGGCTGATATAGAAAACTGAAGTGGAAAAAAAAAAAAAAAAAAAAGCAGCAAAGAGATGTCAGAGTTTAGCCAGCATGGTCAAAAAGAATATTGATGATTTAGAGACAATGTATTTCAGAGGGAAAGAACAGTACAGAGCAGAAGTTCTAACATCAGAACTGGTTTGCTATACTTAAAAATAGAAAAGCAGTGCAGCAAAAACATGTAAAGCAAAGAACAGTAAGAAAAGGAATCTGAGGCTAGAATAAACTTAGTAAGTCATAAAGAATTTAGATTATATACTAAGAATAATGGAAAACCACAGAAGGCTGTGGAGTATAAAAAACAGTAAAATTTGATTTTTATTTAAAAGATCACTCACTCAAAAAAAAAAAAAAAAAAAAAAAAAAAAAAAAAAAAAAAAAAAAAAAAAAAAAAAAAAAAAAAAAAAAAAAAAAAAAAAAAAAAAAAAAAAAAAAAAAAAAAAAAAAAAAAAAAAAAAAAAAAAAAAAAAAAAAAAAAACAAATAAAAATAAAAAAATAAAATAAAAGATCACTCCAACTGCTATATAATGACAGGCAAGAGTAGAAGCAGGAGAGCAGTAGACCAAGCAAGAAATGACTATTCTGAGAGGCTGAGAAAGTTACTGATAATGAAAATGACAGGATTAGGAAAAAAACAAAATCAATCACTCCAAAATCAATCATTGCCTTATTTAAATCTCTCAATAATTCCATGACACAGATACTATTATTATCCCCATTTTATAGTTGAGAACATAAAAATTACTTATGCATCTATAATATCACAGTTTTACTTTATGATGAGTATTTTTTATATAATTTTTAAAATGTATTTCGTACAGGGTCTTCAGAGTCTCACTATGTAGACTGGACTCACGCATAGTGACCCTCCTGTTTATAGCCTCCCAAGTGCTGGGATTACAGGCATGCACCATCATGCCTAGTCTCAATCACAAGCCCCAGTGGCGGGGTGGCACAGCAAGCTAGGGATCAAATCCCAGCCCCTGCATCTGTCTAAGCAGGCACTTTAATCCACTGAGTTATTTGGCTGGCCCCTCTTTGGGATGAGTATTAATAGTGCTATAGTAATTCCGAAAATAGAACACAGTATCTTTTTTCACTGAAATTGTACCACCTAGGACATCTCTAGGAATTTAAGAATTTTTTGGTAATTTTTACATTGCTCTTAAGAAAGCCTGAGGTTTAATAAATTTGAACTGAGTGCTCAGTACCTACACTGCAAAGGTTTTATTTCCAGTGTCATAAAGGATTACAAGATAAAAGTACTTTGCTTTCATTGACGTGTCAAGAAAGTTACAAACAAAAATCTTGACCAACAAATACCTACAGAGAGCTCACCAGTATATTTGCATATAAACTTAATTAGTTAGCACCTGTATAGTATTATTAGAAAACCAGAAGCATCATACAACTGAGAAGTTAAACCAATACGGTAATAGAACCACAAACTTATGAATCAAGTGAGTTTGCACTTATATCTTGCATCTGTCACAAATGGCAGGCTCCTGGACATGTTAAAATCTCTAGGTTTTGACTTTCATCTGTACAATGAGGATAATAATACCTACCTTGACAATGATTACAAGGATTAGATGAGATAATCAAGTGAAGCATCTACATACTACTAGGCACATAGCAGGTGGTCAATATTTGGCAGTTACCAAATGAACTTATTAGTAAGTACTATTTCTACCTTAATAAATATTGAAGGGATATTAGTAAAGATACTGTAGACCAATCTGTTAATTCCTTTAATGTATTTTATTTTTAACTAAAAATATTTTGTTTATCCCAATTCTGATATTCCTTATAATTCAAAGAACCTATAGTTAGTTACTACCAACCACACTGATTACAGTAGTAATAGCAACTCAGTTTCACTTCTGTCAATTCTGAACCAAGAGTAATTTTCTGGAGGAACATATGCTTTGTTAAAATTTATCAGGAAAAGTATGCCTCAGGTGACTAGGAATGTCTATAGTGGGTAAAGGAAAAGAAAATCATACTTATAATCAAATACTTGGAATTTGAGAACAAGAGTATGAATGTGGGATTCTAACATGCATTTTTAAAACTTTGGGAAAATCTAGTCTTTAGGAGTTTGTTCTATAATACAGATGCAAACAATAAAACTGATTTTGAGATTTTAAAGCGCAAGAAGACTCCTGATCTGTAATATGGTTACTCAAAATTAAATTCACTTCGGGAAAATCTTTTTGCCCTTAAAAGTTACTTATTAAAACAGAGGAAATAAAGGGATTTGAAACCAAGTGAACCAAACAGTGTTTATTCAGGCCATAATTCAAATTACTGACCTTCTAGCACTCACAAAAACTCCTTAAGAGTGCTGGGACTTGCACCCTAAGGACAAAATGAAAAATATCAATCAAGCACATGAAAGCATAAAGCTATATTCTGTTGCTTTTATATCAGTGTTGTACCAATGTTATATTTAAATGAAGGTATATTAACATAGGTGGAAATTTGTCTATCCTGAAAATGTACAACCTAGCTGAATTTGATTAAAATGTATAAATTGATATATCATTATACTTAATGTAAAAAATATTTTACATAAAACAATTCCTAAGTTGCCTTACAAAGAATTCATGAGAAATCCAGAATGAATACAATAACAACCACCTTAGTTTCAAAAACAACCTAATTATCCAGTAAAAAATAAAACAAAACAGCCTAAGAATATTTATTAAGTCCTACTCATACTCTACTTGTCCCAAAAAATAAAACTGCTGGCAATGAGTACACATGAATTGCAAGAGTTTTATATCTGGAACATAACAGATGCTCAAGAATTATTTGTGAAATAAATGAATTTTACTTTCAAATGTTTTAAATGTTTGTCTTTAAAACATAGTAAGACAAATCTAAGGTCCGAATCTGAAATCTCATGGTACAGTTCATAAACGACTTTGGAAATAAAAGACTATTTTCTACATTTAAGCCCTCTTTAAAGCAACACAAAGAAAGAAAGAAAGAAAGAAAGAAAGAAAGAAAGCAAGCAAGCAAGCAAGCAAGCAAGCAAGCAAGCAAGCACCACAAGTCTGACAATCTCAACCATTCCTGATCAAAAAATTCCAAAGGGGTATGTGTGTGTGTGTGTGTGTGTGTATTCAGTAATTTTTATAAAACTCCTCAGACATCACTTATAGATGAACCTCAATCTAGTATAAGTATTTTTATACAAGTCTTTTTACAAAAATTACAAAGTTAATGTTAGATGACACTGACCACTCATCACATGTACAAGTACTTTCCATGAATCATCCTAAGAAATACTGCTATTATTTTTGTAGTATGAGAGAAACTGAAAGGTAACAGACCTAGTACTATAACAAATCTGTGATAATTATCATACAAATATTAACTTCCATCATGTACATGACAAGCACTTTCTAAGCACTAGTGAATAGTAATGAATAAAATAAAATCTGTACCCTCAACCAGCTTAGTTAGATGGGAGAAATAAAAAGGAAGAAAGCTCGCAATATAACATCAACTAGTTATAAGAAAAATGAATACAAATAAACACAAGGAAACAAAACATGGATGGGAGATATGTGCTATTTTAGCTATAGCTATATGCTATTTCTTAAGCCACAAATCTTTTTAAAATAAATGAGACAAGAAGAGAGAAGTGCTAGTAAAGTAAGATCCAACAATAACAGCAGAGATTCAAGTGTAGCAGGAAGATGCAACACAACGTAGGGCCAACTCAAAAAGCAATTTTTTTTTTTTTTTTTTTTTTTTTTTTAGTACCAGGGATCAAACTCAGGATTTTGTACTTGCAAGGCAGGCACTTATGCCACTGAACTATTTCCTGAGTCCTGCAATTAACTATAATATTACTTCAAAATTTACATTTTTGCTGGCAAGATAGCTCAGCAGTTTGAAGTACCTGCTTAAGCAAGCTTAGCAGGCAGAAGCAGGTGCAGGGTATTGTGGTTAGATCCCCAGCACCATATGCTACACCAGCTGTGCCCTCAGGGCAGGTTGAGCAGGCCAAAAGCAAAAAAAGAAAGATTATCTTAAGAGTTATCAAATACAGGGGCTGAGGAGATAGCTCCGTGGCACAAGTGCCTGCCTGGCAAGTGCAAGGCCGTGAGTTCAAACCCCAGCCCCGCAAAAAAAAAAAAAAAAAAAAAAAAAAGAGTTATCAAATACAAGTGCAAAAATGATGTTCAGTCTATTTAAGAAGATATCAAAACATAATTTCAACACATTAAGGGATGCACTTCAGTGAAGTATAAATTTACTGATTTGGAATAGCTCATTATCAACCCTGTAAATGAAATACTGCTTTCTATATAATAATTGCAAGAGAAGACAGCTAACATTTTTCTAACTAATATTACTCTTTTAAGTATCCAATCTCATTTAATGTATATAATAACTTCCTAAAATTGCCATTACTCTCATCTATGAATAAAAATGATTTAGACACATATATTTCAGGTCATACTGGAAGAAGTGGATTTCCAATTTAAGACTCTTGAACTTCAAAAACTTCATTTTTAATCTTATACATAATCCTTTATCAGATTAAAAATATAACCAGTTATAAGAAAACAACTTCATATATTACATAATTGTATCTCTCCAAAAAAAAATAAAACTCGGTTAAATAAGTCATTATAAGACTTAGGATTCAAAGGTAAAAACTATACACTGAACATATAATTTATCTCTGCTTCTTCTTCATAATACTAATAAAACTACACAAAAAAACTTCGTGTGTGTGTGTGTGTGTGTGTGTGTGTGTGTGTGTGTGTGTGTTTGAGACAAGGTCTCACTACACAGTTCAGGCTGACCTTGAGCTTATTTTGTAGCCTAGGCTGGTCCTAAACTCAAAACAATCTTCCTGCCTCAGCCTCCCAAATTCTGGGATTACAAAAGGACTTTTTTTTTTAAGGGGATATAAGGCACATAAACTAGACAAAACAAAAAAGTACTCAGATACAGAAGCATAAGCATTTAGTTCCAACTTAGAGATGAGACACAGAAATATAGTCAGAGAAAAAGGGAGGGAAGGCAGAGGCAGCTGAGGTGGCCAAGTGCTACACTCAAAAGAGGGCATGTAGAATTTATATAATTTATGTTGAAGCCACCTAGATATCTTCCATTTACTCTAAACACTGATGTCCAGAATTAACTTACTTAAAGCAGAAGACAAGAAGTTTTCATTGAAGAATCCAGTAAGTCCAAGAAAAAAAAAAATCCTCAAGATGGTGACAAGAGATGAAGGGAAAAGGAGTAAATGTTCCTTAATAAAGGAGTCCAACTAGGAAAGCCAATAAGGAAGTCACTCGTCAACATGTCCAACTCATACCCACAAACTTTTCTGCTGTTCTTTTAGTACCCACTTTCATAGGGTAGTCAGACACTTTTAGAAAATGTTGAAATGAAAGATAGAAACTTATAGGTAAGATACAAAAAAATAAAGAAAACTTAAGAACCATAACATCAAAGTGGGTATGGTATACACACCTGTCCCACTCAGAAGGCTGAGGCAAGAGTGTTACACATCATACTCAACGTAGGTAATTCAGAGACTTAGAAATATTCTATCTCTAAATAGAAATTTTTAAAAGAGCAGCGAATGCAGCTCAATACAAAATCCCTGGGAGTTCCATCCCTAATACTGAGGAAAAAGACAAATATAGGAATATTAATAATACTTACAAAGCATTTACTGTTCCTAGGATCTATTATAACAATTTTTTGTCTTTTTGAGACGGTCTCACTATGCAATTCAGGCTGACCTTGAGCTCACTTTTGTAGCCCAGGCTGGTCTCAAACTCACAAGGATCCTCCTGCCTCAGCCTATCAAGTGCTGCGATTACAGGCATGTGCCACCACACCCAGCCTGTAACAGTTTTATATATATATATATATATATATATATATATATATATGTAATTTATATATATATGTATGTATGTATGTGTGTGTGTGTGTATATATATATATATATATATATATAATTTCATTCATTTATTTTTTTAAAATCTTAAGTTTCTTTTCTCTATTTCACACATAAGAAAACTTAGGTACATAGTTCAGTCTTCCCACAATTACATAGCTAGTAAGTGGCAAAATCTTAGGAAATATCACTTCAAAATCCCAACTCTGCTATAGCAGTAGGAAAAGCTGACAAACAGAAAATGAAAATGACAAAAGACAAGGAAGTTAAAGGATCAACTGAGATAGTTCTACTGCCTGAATCACAGGTGTTCCTAAAAGAACTGAAGAAAAATTCTTTTAAAAAAACCTCAAATTTCTGAGACATGAAAGACATGAGTGTCCAAAATAAAAAGGCACACTAAGCATAAAAAATAATGCATAAAATAAAGTCCTACATAAAATGTTACTTTGAAATGTCAGAACTCTGAGAGACTAAGAACTTTGAAGGACTAAGACTTTTCAAAGACCAAAACAAGGGCTGGGAAGATAGGTCCATGGCACAAGTGCCTACCTGGCAAGTGTAAGGTCGTGAGTTCAAACTCCAGTTCCAGAAAGAAAAAAAAAAAAAAAAAAAAAAAAAAAAAAAAAAAAAAAAAAAAAAAAAAAAAAAAAAAAAAAAAAAAAAAAAAAGACAAAAAGGAAAAAGAAGAGGAGAGAGAGAAGGAGCAAGCACCACTATAGTTTTAGAAACTGCAAAACAGACCAATAATAGACAAAAGGTACTAGTGATGGATGAAAGACAATTTTCATATGCAGCAAAGTCAAGAGTCTCAAATAAAACATATTTTTGATACGGGGCAAAAGTGGGAGTCAAGAGAAGATAATCTGTTGAAGAAACATTGAGATCCCTAGCTGCCCTCCCACACATTACAGGAAGACCAGGAATTTACTATTAAGAACTGAATCTGAAGGAATCTACTCACACTAGGCACAGCTGAGGTGGCCAAGTGCTACACTCAGAGTGTAGCAGAGGATGGGTGAGATGGCTCAGTGGTCTAAAGTGCCTGCCTAGGCAGACTTAGGCAACTGCAGGGACCATGGGTCAATCACCCGTACCACATGCTATGCCAAGCCTCACCCCCAATGCAGGCTGAGCAGCCACCACCATCACCATCACCGTCACCGTCACCGTCACCGTCACCGTCACTGTCACCATCACCATCACCATCACCATCACCATCACCATCACCATCATCATCATCATCATAATGGAGTGTAGCAGAACCAAAGAGAACACCAGAACCAAAGAGAACATTATCTTGAAAATTCGTAAAAAAAATAACTTCCAATCTAAAAGACCTTGCCTAGCTAAAGCATGACAAAAGCAAAAGATTAGGAAAAGCCTCAAAACATTTACTTTTCATCCACCCATATATCTTGAAGTTATTGGATATGCTCTGCCAAAATGAATAAATAGACTGACAAAGAGGATGAAAGTCAGAATAAAAGTGAAGAGAAATCCCAGAAATATAGGTGTACAATAAGCTTAGTCATGAGAGTCCAGACTATTGGGGGAAGACTTAAGGTCCTAATAACATAGAATTGATACTTTTGAAAGGTACAGTCAGATAAAAAGAGGCTTAAAAAACTTTGCTAATTAATTTTTTTTTTCCAAATGGCACTATAATGCTCAAATAATGTGCAAGTCTTGAAAGCAGCTGCTAGCAATTTCATTCTAGGCAAATCATTTAGTATCTATGGGCAAAAATAATACCAATCTTAAGTTTTCTGTGCAGAATAGAACAAGAAAGAGATGAACATTCCCAGCATATTGCCTAGCACATAGTAAGCACTCAGTTACACTTGCTAAATGTGCATCATAGTTTCATAGAGACAGAAACAACCGGCAGGCATAGACTCCCTCTACTACGCACCTTCTGTGTTGTCGTGTTTGTTGTCTGTGTTGAAGGTTTGGTAAAGGTTATTTTCACAGGAGACATGTGGGGTGGTAAGGAGTTGGCAATGCTCTGCATGATGTTGCTCATCTTGGGACTGCCACTCACAGGAACAGTAATTGTCTTTGAAACTGGGACAACAGCCTTTGGAACTTCCTTTAGGACAACAGGAGAGGAGCTGGAAGAGTTTGTTCGCCTTCGTTTTCTGGGTTTTTCATCTTCATCTGAACAGCTAACACCTAAAAGGCAATGACAATATTGCTAAATTTATACCAAACTAACACTGCATTTTCTATTTTATTTTTAAAAACCCATGTGTGATCAAGTCAGTCTTGACCTCTCCCTTTGCCTTATGGCCAATCAACCTGTAATTCCAATCTATTCTTCCTCAGAGAAGTTGTCTCCAAATGCCTTCTGTTTTCTTTCAACCTACATCCATTATGCATATCAGGTCTTATCTCTTGCTATATTTTAGCAAAAACCTCCTAAAAGATGTCTGTCTATGCCTCCAGCCTTTTGATTTCTACTGTCTATCCTATGACCAGTTATAAAATTTCATGTCTAATCATGCCAATGCAGTGCTTAAAAATTCTTTTAACAGTTTTTATCTTCTAAGATGAGTCACAAGATCATTAAAGGCTCCATATCTTTCACAAAACACAAAAATACCTTGTTGTACCTAATTATGTCCATTCCTAAAATCCTGGTATGCTAAACCACTCCCAAAACCAAGTTAGCACATTCTATTTCTGGGTCTTCACATAGTACTATTCTTTGGGAAATACCTCCTACCATCAAAGACCTTCCTTACTCCTCCTTTGTCATGTCTCGTCTGAGTTTATAAGGTACTTTGAACATTCTCTTCTATATCACTTACCACATGACAACGTAATTTTTTATAAGCTTATTTCCCATTTAGGAGCTAAATCCTAAGGTTTGTTTCCTTGGTATATGGTATCTTAAATATATAAAGATAGGTAGGTAGAGGACTGAATCTATCTCAAACTAATGTATAACTTCTGAAAAATAAAGCAACATACTTCTTGTATTTAAACCTATATATTTTTAAAAAATGATTTCTTCATGTTTGGGATTCTCACTTGTGTTTAAAAAAAATATTTTTAAGAAAAGACTATAGGACTATGTTAGAAGACCACCTTGTCTAAATCTGTAGAAATCAGCCACAAATTTAATAGTCCAAGAGTCACAGCCTTTTTTTTATATTTTAAAACCTCAATTTTTACACACATTTTAAAAATCAAATGAGATATATACTATAGTAATCTACATTAAAAATTTTCTATAAAGTAGACATAAAAATTATACAGCATGCCTCATAGACTGATAATAAAAGATAACTCCTGTAATTTCAACTGGGCTGAGAATAACGTGGTGTCATCCCAGTCTACAACAGCAAACACAGCCTCTAAAAGCTACAAAGAAATCAACACTATAACTACACTGAGTAAAATGCTAATTAAATATTAATGACCTCCAGTTAATATACAGAAAGCAAAGTAAAGGGTAAAAATAATTTTTAATTTGCTATCGCAACCTAAAAGAAAAAAGTAAATTCCTTCACTGGATAGAATCAAGGACTTAAAACTGCAAACAAATTTTAAAAAATAGTCAATTAGAAATATAGACATTTCTTCTTTAACAACCAATTTCAGTTGCTACAAACTAGTTGTTAAATAAATTGATCACTACATGAGAAACTATATAATATGTACAATAATCAGTACACAAAGAAAAGTCCAACTTGATGATTCTGCTTTTATTTGCATACCTCTTACATGCAGCACAATCAGCAAAAATTATAGTATTTTACTACAGAATAAGCCACCATAAAGGCATATTGCCACTTCCATTCCTATACAGTAAGTCCAAATTAAGTTGTAATTCATAGCAGATTGTTAGATACAAAACAGCTATTAAACAGGTAGATTGTTAAATAAGGAATATCTGTATTAAAGACTTAATACTCACTCTGACAGTTGAATGATGTATTATATAAACTAATTTAAGAAAAGCACTACAAAGATTATAATCACAGAAGAAAATATGAACTACATAACATAAGCACATTCCTTCAGTATTTCTTATTCCATTAAAATCAAAACAAGTGAATACTGGAAGAAGAGTACTGTTTAAAGGCAGATTCCCCACAAGAACAAAAAAGATACTTCTCAAACCCAAGAACTGATTAAAAATCATACACCTAGTCTCATAAAGAGAAAGGAACTCTTTAGAGCCCTCAAAATTAACCACTTGTAACTACTAGTGGCCTGATTATTTATTCAACAAAGGCAGATCTAATCAGAGCCTACACTGCAGTATTTAGCCAAGATGGCCCTAATAACACTGAGAGTATCACTTACTTTTGACATAAACAGTACTTCCACTTGGCAAGACAACTACATTGGAGGCAGGACTGGCAGGTCTTGGAGACTTAACCGTTGCTATGCTGCCACTTGGAACAGGGGTAGAGGTTGGGGTTGACGTAGTACTTGTGTAGGAATAGCAAACCACTACTGAAGGAACGATAAAAAAAGTTTGCTGTTAACTTTCACCAAAAGGCATACAAAAAGTTATTTTTATTGCAGGCCAATTTTAACATTTTCATGTGATTAAAGGTTAAGAGGCCAATACTAGGTATTAGGTCACAGGTTAAAAGGTATTAAAACCTTTCCTAAAAATTGCCACCTAAATTGGGTTTTTTCCCACTATTTAATAGCTTCTTCACAGATGACTTTGACAATGGACAAGAATATAGTTACAGGGAGCCAGGGAGATAGCTCAGTAGAAAAAGTGCTTGCCTGGCAAGCGCAAGGTCCTGAGTTCAATCCCCAGTATAGCAAAAAAAAAAAAAAAAAAAAAAAAAAAACGATAAGAGGGGCTGGCAAGATGGTTCAGTGGTCTAAAGCACCTGCTTAGGCAAAACTTAGACAGGTGAAAGGGACTACAGTTCAATCCCCGGCAACACATGCTGCACCAGCCCCATCCCCAGGGCAGGCTGAGCCAGCCATAATATTAATAAATATATATATATATTAAACAACAAGAATATAGTTACAAAGAAACAAGGTTAAAATTATACTAAGAAAAATGAAAATCATTTTTCATTCCCAGCAAAACTTTGACATCAGGCAAATATTTGTATCTCCTTTTAAGTACTGGGTATCAATGAATGGGATAACGGGTAATTTTTCCCTAACCACTGCTATTTCCAATGTATTATTAGGGAAGAAATAACATAAGGTTCTTTTTTTTTTTTTTTTTGTCTTTTTGAGACAGGGTCTCACTATGCAGTTGAGGCTGGCCTTGAGCTCACTTTTGTAGCCCAGGCTGGTCTCGAACTCGCACTGATCCTCCTGCCTCAGCCTCCCGAGTGCTGGGATTACAGGCATGCGCCACCACGCCCGGCTACATAAGGTTCTTATATAAAACAAATCACTAGTCATTTGCCATGTGCATCAATAACTCAACTAAAATAACAACAAATTTCAACCTCTTTTTCATTCAACAAAGGGAAACAGTTGAATCAACAGTAACATAGGTACTATTTACACAGTCACAAGTACTATGCCAAATCACTTCTATACATTATCACTACTTCTCACACCATGACCTCATTTTAAAGATGAAGATTTCAATACTCACAGATGCTAATTCATGCTGAAGGTCACAGGGCTAGGAAATGGCAAACTAAAATTCAAACATAGATATGACTAATGGAAATCCTTCATTCTTACCACTCTACCAGAGAGCTAGTAAGTAGAAAATATAAAAGTAGTAGTAAGAGAGGAAAGATGCCTCTCCAACAAAGTAAGCAGGAAATCAAAGAAGGTTGTTTGTATATTCATAACTTTTAACTTGCAAATATAACTATCTTTAGCCTAAAACAAGTTAACACTCAAAAATAGCACTATGGCTCGATTGCTAGGTAAGAAAAAAAAATTCCTTAGGGTAGGTAACCCAACAAATGCATCATTTTCGGGCCCACTGTCATACAAAACCAACCTAAGCTATTAGAGTCAATTCAAATACGGTGGCTTCAGAAAAATTCGATTATTTTTAATGTATGTGTCAATTACTAGTTAAATAACAATAAAAAAAAAAATCTTTCCTCTGCCTGGTAACGGATTCGGCACACTGACTAGAACAGAGAGGTAGTGTACACCATCAATGCCAGAAGACAAAAACTGAGCTTTATTTTCTAAAGCTATCAGTTCAGCATCTCTTTGCAGCAACTAAATGAATTCTATCATCTTATTCATTCTCTAATGGCATGCATTAAGCCTCTCTTCAACTCTAATTAAGAAAGTGACGTCAAAACGTCATTCCAAGAAAAGTTTTTGTAATTTTTTTCATTAACATAACACATTTTCAACAAAAGCAAGATTTAGTTTTGGCTGAGACTCAAAACTGTAGTTTCTAGTTTCAGTACAAGAATTGCCCACCATGATTTTTTTTTCTTTTTAAGATTTATTTTGCCGGGCGTGGTGGCTCACGCCTGTAATCCCAGCACTCAGGAGGCTGAGACAGGAGGATCTGTGTGAGTTCGAGACCAGCCTGGGCTACAAAAGTGAGCTCAAGGCCAGCCTCAACTGCATAGCGAGACCCTGTCTCAAAAAGACAAAAAAAAAAAAAAAAAAGATTTATTTATTACAGGCTCTCTACACAGCTCAGACTCATAGCAATCCTCCTGTCTCAGGCTCCTCAATGCTGAGATTACAGGCATGTATCACCATGTACAGTTTCAGAGACCAAGGACCATGAGGCTGGCACGACATGCAGTACCAGGGATGGAACCTAGGTCCTTGTGCTTGTCAGGCAGGTGCTTAGACCACTGAGCTATCTCCTCAGCCCCACCCGCTATGTTTTATAATTTTTAAACACTAGGATACAAATAGATAAGAAACTGGTGCATTTTCTTTAATTTTTCTTGAAAATTCTGAGAAACAATAATCTCTAACGAGTATTTTCCTACTCACCTTCTTTGCTTCCTGTTTCTGCAGGCACAGGAAGAGATGCATTGTGCTGGACAGCTGCATTGGCAACAGCATTAGCTGTTACAGTGAAGGCTGTTTGGGGAACTAGCCGTGGCATCAGTGGTACCAATCGACGGCCTTCAATGCACCATTCTGAAGAGCTATTAGGTCCAGACATACTAAACAAAAGAGAAAACATTGCTACAAGGGTTCTCAATTGTTAAAAACAAATCACACATAACAGTAAATTACAGAAAGGACTCTTAATGAACAAGAGGCTTTAAACAAGCAAGATCAACAAACAAGTTATTATGCATTTTATTCTACAATCTGAATCTTATAATGAATATGTCTGAGACTATAACAAATTTTTCTATGGCTTTTAAATAAATACTAATTTGTGTTTTGCGGATTTATCTGGTTTCATTAATGAAAACTGGTATTCTTTCTAAATTTTAGAATGGAACTTTGTAATTAAACCAAGAAAGCAAAAAAAAATTCATAATACAAATAATCAGATTTTCCTTTAAAATTAAAAATCTAATTCTGAACCTTTGCAACATTATGTATCTGCCTGCATGGCCAGAAGTTCTAAAGGCTTTTAAATAAAGGAAATAGAGGCAGTAAACGAGGGGAACTAGGTAGTAAAGCATACAAGAAAGCTTGTATATGTAACAGCATGTGTTACTAATGATGTACTTATATTATTATATACACACAGTGCTTTCCTGCTAAAATGGATCAGATCTAAGAATGCTAAAAGAAATCTGCCACTATTTTATTAGTATTAATATATACCACCATTCACTCTTAAAGAGTTACGAGTTACTTAGACTTCCTATTCAAGCAGATATTACTCTCACTTTCTCTACCCTACATTTTCTTGGCAAATTTCATCCTGAGAATCTGACCAGAGGTGAAATCCTGAAAAAATAGTTGTCAGCTTGGTACTGTACTGCACATCTATAATCCCAGAACTGAGGGAAGCTGAAGCAGTAAGATCACAAGTTCAAATCCTGCCTCTGAAACTTTGTGAGAGCCTGTCTCAAAATAAAAAACAGAAATGACTGGGATGTAGCTCAGTGTAAAGGCTCTAATCCCTATACCAAAAAGAAAAAATCATCATTTCTCTTGACTTAGTTCCATTAGCATCAAAGATTAACATTCATCCAGAAATAATCTCTTCACAAAATCAGAAATATATCTATTCTTTTTTTGAAACCATGGATTCTACAATGTATAACTTAAAGACTATTTAAGACTCTACATACACTTATTCTTCAGATTTTGATGAGATTATATAAAAGCCTTCCTTAGTGGGTAGCACAATAATTACGGTGATGTACTAATGCTCGTTAAAAATCAATTAAGAATTTACTATGGCAGGCACTGTTCTAAAAATTGTATGTGTATTAATTCATAGTTCTTGCAATAATCTTATCAAATTGGTAGTCTTTTTAATCTCCACTTTATAGTTGCGAAAACCAAGTCAGAAGACAGGCTAAATACCTTGCTAAGGTCCACGACTAACTAACATCTCCTTCAATTAACATATTTCAGCTTCTGCAATTTTATGCCTGCACAAAGAAAGCATAAATGGAGACTGGGTGTAGTAGTATGCACCTGTAATCTCAGCTCTTGAGAGGCTGTAAACAAGCAGATCACTATGAGTCCAATCTAGTCATGAAACTCTGAACACTCTGTAGACCCTTACCAAAAAACAAAAAAAAAGGAAGAAAGCATAAATGTTTCAAACAAATTTTATGTCTAACTTTTGTCCTTGATTTATATCAACCTGGAAATGTCTAATTGTTAACCAACTTTTCACTGAATGGAAAATTAAAAAATCACTTAAGGGCTGGGGAAATAGCTCAGCAGTCTAAGTGCCTGCCTGGCAAGCTCAAGGACCCCCAAGTTCAATGCCTGATGACACATGCCATGCTGGTGTATTGTGCTGGCCCCAAAACCCAGCACAGTGATACACACCTACAATCCCAGCACTGGGGTAGCAAAGACATGAGGATCACTATGAGTCTGAACTGCGTAGGAGACCTTGTATCAAACAAACAAGCAAACAAACGAGACCTTGTATCAAATAAATAAACAAACAAACACTTAAAAATTTAAGTTTAATTCAAAAAGGGATTTCTAAAAGCTGATAAACCCAACTGGGTCACTGTGGAAAACCTATAAATTCCTTCATTTTAACACAATTCTTCCTAAAACAAGGAAAATAGGACTCTCTAAAACCCCAACAACTAACAAATTCATTAAGTTCCATAGTAAACTAGTTTGGAAACAAAGAATGGTATAACCAAGAAAAGCAGAAAGGGCTATATGGCTGGTTGTTAAAGGAAAAAATTTTTAAAGCTATTTAGTATAGTTAGCCTATTTTATTTTACTATCATTTTGTGAGATTATCACTAATCAACTTGGTTGGTGTGAGTTTACCACACAAAGTATTATCTACACTTACCTGGTACACTGTTTAAATTGTGGCAGAAATTATAGAATATTAATCATTTAAAGTCATAAATATATGCTACTCTAAAAAGAAGTTTGCAGTGCAATACACAACTGCAACTTTTAGAAAAATATATGAATCTTTGATATTCTCACTCATGCAAACATGCTCCAACTTTTTTGAGAGAAAATTAAATATGTTAAAACTAGATTAAAATTTCTTATTTGTTTAGTAATGGGAGTATAAATATACATTAGTTAAATAAGTCATCTAAACTGAATTGCTAAATTTTAAACATCTTACTGCAGAGCTGCACTGAAGATAGCTTATTCTCAATGTACTAACTCTATTTATACTAAGTAGCAAACAAAGATAGAAACCTTGCTCTACTTCCTCTTCCAAGAATCTAAAATGATGCTAATTAAATCACCTTGGCTGTCACATCACTCCTTAGTGTGACAGGAATTCTCATCTCTCACACAGAAACACAGTATCCTGGAAATGTTTGACTAAAGTGAAAGGGTTAATGAGCAGAAATTCCAGGCAGCCACCTTATTCTTACTCTAGAGACAAAATGCATAAGCACACCCCAATTTAAAAATCTGAAGCTTTAACATTCTGTTATAAATCAAATATGAATTACAGCATCAGGCTTAGCATGTGACCTGATGTCAAACAATAAACATGTGTTATGCTTTAAATTACAAGCAAGGTTTCTCTTTGATCCCCAACACTTCACTCCTTTTGTTCCCTTTCTTTGTGTGCTCTATCTTTTTGGCTTTCTCATCACTTTCAACCACATTCCTTCTGGCCTAAACTGCTCACTAGGGTGGGGGAGGGAAGGAAGAGGAAAAAGGGAATGTAGTCAGTTCAGATGCATTCCTCTCACTGTTTTTTCAAGCTCAATGTCTGAGCTCAGTGTCTCCCATAGATAACTTCTGGACCTAAGTTCTGTTTGCTACATCTAAGGGGAAGACGGTAACCACAGCTCTCTACTCAGTAACTCTTGAGCTCATCAAATAAATACAACATCTGATCAAACCAAAACCACAATATAAAATATTAAAACAAGAGCACAAAAAGACCTAAGCAGCTTAAAATTATACACTGAAGTAAACTCTTTTCAAAAAATAAAACTCATATATTAAGGAACTCAGAAAGGAGAGGGGAAAAAAGAAACACAGGCAAATAAAAGCCAACTCTCAATTATCCATGCTAATGGAGAGAGGAGGGAAAGGGAGAGGTCAAATAGATTAAAGAAACTCATATAATATCCAAAAATATTTTGGCAAATACTAGTAAATTCTTCACCAAATGTTTTCCAGGACAACTAACAAGTAGCAAAATTACTAATTAAAATTTTCACCTCCTCTCCCTTCCCACCCTCTGACTAGAGGTACTCCCAAGCAGCAAAATGGCTAAAGGGTAGGAAGTATTAGGAAGGCGAGGAGGGGAAGACAAGGAAAAGCAAGGGGCATGGTTAATTCATAAATGAACAATGTGCCCCTGAATAATTGAGAGCTTCAATTTGGAAATAAATACAAGAAAAAGCCTGAAATAGTAATAACCTATTTGCATACCTGTAACTTGGTCTTTCACCCAAATATAAGGATAAATTCATTCTTTAAAGGGGAAAAAAGGAAAAGGAGACTAAATAAATGTTATCCTTTAAGTATGACACTGATGCATCAACTTACAACTAGTTGCCCCACAATACTCTTCCAATGTTTCTAAGATATTGATTTTGTCTCTAAGTGCCTCTGAATGCAACATACTATTTAATAGTTTATTACCTAGTATATAAATTTCCTATTACTAATTTTCAAATTAGAATCTAGGCTGTTATCATTTTTAGAGCATTTCAACTCAAAAGTCTGGAGCAAATTAAAGGAGGAATACATTAGTATTTGAATGTTTCAATAATGTTTGCCTAACAACTAAATTCTATACAAAAATGTTTGATGGAAATTTTCCAAATTTAACTGTACACACCTATCACTGAAAAATCTCTATGATAAAATGCTAAACTTTTAAACTATGATGTTAAAAAAACACCCCATTTCATATATTAAGTAAAATGAGGGAGAGTGAAGAACACAAAGCTAACAGATCTTTGGGGTAAAATGCAAATTCTGCCAATCGATTTAAATACATAGTAAGTTATCACATTAGGAAAATGTATTGAACTTTTCCTTTAGTTTTATTTCACATTACACCAAAAATTAAAAATATTTTAACATATTTTATGAAATATTTCTATCATCTATCAACACTATACAGATAATTTCTATTCCTTTCTATTCTTGGGAGGCACTGTCTCCGTGTATACTCAATGCTTGATCCCTGCCCTCAGTCCACCCTTACCCCATCTTGTCAAAACAGTAGTAATGATCTCAAAACAATTTGATAAGAGTCCTTTACCATTTTACTTTTACTTTTTTAAAGTAAATTAAAATATTATCATGTCTTAAAAGCACGAAATATGTTAGTGTTTTTCTGAATCTCAAAAGATACAAAAAGTTATGCCCACAATAATATACATAGCAAATATCCCCTTATAAAGAACCCCTAAGGGACTTTCAATTTGAGAAGGCATACTATTTTGTTACTGAACTTCACTTCAAGTAAGTGGTCTAAATTTTGGTGATCTTTAATTATACAGAAATTACCTTATAAGAGGACTT
The DNA here is from genome assembly GCA_004027025.1 of Myocastor coypus. Taxonomy (NCBI): domain Eukaryota; kingdom Metazoa; phylum Chordata; class Mammalia; order Rodentia; family Myocastoridae; genus Myocastor; species Myocastor coypus. Next base: position 4,141 of record PVJA010021521.1, on the reverse strand, counting down.
GACCTAAGTATTTTAAGCTATCTAATAAAAATGCAAAAACCATAACCAGTTTAATAAAGTGACCACTATGGTCAAGATCCCTCAATAGAAATAGTTATTAACATAAAGGACTCAGGAATCTGCTACAACAGGAAGACTGTTTCAAAGCTACATTATACTATGTCATAAAAAATCAGGGGTGGTATGACTAATGGCTTACTTATGTGCAATTGTTGTTAACCGTTCATCGTTTACTGCTCTCCGAACTTCAGCACGGTGGCGTTCTGTTGAGATGCTATGAAAAAAAATAGCCATTATAGAACTCTGCCAAGCAGGCAGCTCTTTGCTATACTTCTATTAATGTTTAAGTCAACAAGCGGCAGGGAAGGGAAAGGGGGTGCTTTGTAAAAAGACATAGTGGGAGCCTAAGAACTTCAAATGTTTCATGGTCTTAAAAAAGGATTCATACTGATTTTGTGTAACTGCAGAAAGAATTTGTTACAAATCAGAAATTACAAAAAGACACATACAGGCTGATATCAAGGCATTATTTCCAAATCTCAGAAACCTTACAAAACAGAAAAGATTGGCAGAGCTTCCTTCCTGTTATCTAAATACATGAACAGATATTCAATGGCTTCCTAATCATGACTGCTGAGAAGAGCATTTTGGCGCATAAAAGAAAGTCTTCCCAGATCTTTTTTTTAAAGCTTCAGAGTATATAACTTTATGTTCAGTGAATACAATAAAGAATAAGAATGGCAGGATTATCTGTATCCTGTAGCTATACACTACGAAACTTGACTCCAGGGTAATAATCTGTAACTCAACACTTCTGGCTATGTGTCTTACTATGTTATGGTATGTTATCAATGGTAAAAATATGCTTATATTTTTAAAAGATGTGGTCTTTTTACACAATGGAGCACTACTCAGCCACAAAGAAGGATACATTGGAGACCTTTATAGGTAAATGTATGCAATGCAAGATCATACTGGTAAGTGAAATAAACCAGACATACATGGGCAAATATAGTCTCCCTAGTGTGAGAAGCTAAAACAGTGAATGAAATCCAAAGTGTACAATAGCTACTATAAAATGGGAAGAAACTATCCAAAAGCAAAGAAAAACTGGGATATGGAAAGGACAAAAGATAAAAAAAAAAAAAAAAAAAAAAAAAAAAAAAAAAAAAAAAAAAAAAAAAAAAAAAAAAAAAAAAAAAACCAGAAACATACACATTCACAAAGAGAGTTAAGATAGTTATACTACTAATTTTTCTTAGTTCACTGAAAAGAAAGGTTTGTGTTAATATTACTTGGACAATTAAATGCCTATATCTTGTACTCTGAGAAATTTAAAAATAAAAATATGCAATGCATTAACCATTGTTACCCTTCTATTACCTTGTTTTCAAATTTGGGGTGCATTTTCTCTCTTCAAAACAAAAATTAAATCTGCTTGCATTGATCATGTGCTGATATTAAACATATAAAATTAATGTTAAACAACTTTTAAAGAGACTACCCATTCTCTTCACAAATAATACCACTCTTCCAACTGTACTCCTTATTATTCAAGTTAAACCTATGCCATGAGCTAAAGCATTTTAAGGGATAAAAAAGCAGAATTTATGAAAAAACATATACAACAAAACACTGGGACTAAAAATTTAGTTTAAGTACATCTCTACACTTGTATTATTAAATAACAGGAAGAACTTCACCCATCTTTTCACTTACAAAATAAGACAACAATCTTTAAATATAAACAGCAGTTTAAAAAGTTTAAATTAAAAAACTTTAAAAAAATAATAATAAAAAGCTTAAAATGTTAGAATGAATCAAGAAAAGTGATCCTGACTTTCCTCACAATATCCCACCCTACTTAATCAGTGTTACCTTTATTATGCTTTTTCCTCTTTCACTCAAACCATGCTCACTCTGAAGAGCCAATTACTTCCTCACTCTTCACTTTTACTTTTTCAAATAAACTTTGCAGAAAGAGAGAGACAGAGAGGAGGAGAAGGAAGAGAAGGATGAGGAGGAGGAAGAAAAAGAGGAGGAGGAGAAGGAAGAGGAGGAAAAAGAAACAAAGAGAAAAGAAATCTCACTCCAATTTTTTCATTGGATCCAAATGCCACTCTTCTGCAACTGAAGGAAGACTATGCTTAAAGGTATGACTACATAATTGCCACCCAGTTTTCAGGCATCTTCCCTGCATATCTTTAATATTTCCAACAAATGCCACTTTAGATCTTGATATGAGTTTGCTGCCAGTTTTTCTTTCTTCCACTTTTGTCAAGCATATTTCCTTTCTCAAGAAGGCCAAAATTAAACCTGCCTTGAAACCTTTCTGATGGGATCATAAAACAAAAGTTGCACAATTTTCTGTGACAGAGTATACAAATAGCATAAGATTCCTTAGCATCAAAAATTTGAATACCTCTGTTCTTCAGAATAGGAAGTAATATCACTCCTCAAAATGAAATTTTTAGAGTCTCAATTCCCAAACTTTTATGATAATTTACCTAAGCACTTTTGAGAGTTCTCCAAGAAGATCTTTCTTTTCCTTGGTGAGATCCCCCTGTGCCCGAAGTGCAGTGATAACTCCAGCATATGCCTCCAATTCTAGAAGAAGAAAATTATTTTATCAAGATAGACCTTTAATATTATAATACTATAGGTATACACAGTTAAAACTTCAGGTCTAGAAACTTAAAATTGGCCAAATGCAAGTTTAAGTCCTTTGAAAAATTTTATCTAACAAAATTTTTTTTTTTTTCTTTTTTTTTTTTGGTATCAGGGATTGAACTCAGGACCTTGTGCTTGCCAGGCAAACACGTCACTGAGCTATCTCCCCAGTCTTACCTAATAAAAGTTTTAAATGTGACTTTTATAATTTGTATCATTTTGGATTTCATTACTTCAGTTAGCATGTATGTGACATGTTCACTTAGAAAAATCTAATAGATCCACAACATGAAATAGGCCCCTAAGTGATATATAAGACTGGTAAGAGAAGTCTTTAGCATTATTGAAAAGTACTTTCACTGATCGACCCTCAAAGTAATTTCTTAGGATTGTCTAACAAATTCAAACTATGTTCCACCTCCCTTCTGGGTAAGTGAGAGTACTGTGAGCACTGTGCAACATAGTTTCTCTTATAAGGGAAACCTGAAGTATAAGTAACTTTAAAAAGATACATAATAGGAAATAAGGAGATAAATCTGGAGAGAGATGAGAGGGAGGGTAAAAATAGGGAGGGAAAGGAAACATAAAAAGAATTAAGAGGTATACATGTAAATATGCTAATTTTCCCAGGATGAATGTAATCATTATGTACTACAAACATGTATAGATAAAAATAAAGCTTAAAAGAAAAAAAACTTTTTTCTAGGTTTTTTTAAATAGCATCTCACTGTAACCCAGGCTGGCCTCTTAAACTCATTGTAATCCTTCTAGCTCAGCCTTAAAAGAAAAACCTTAAAATATAAAATAAAATACCTATTTGCAATGGCTACAATTAAAAAAAAAAAAATTGGCTCTATCACCACTACTTACTAGTTGTGTGACCTTAAATAAGTCCTTTCTTATTTGTGAACCTATTTCCTTAACTTAAAAGAATATTTGTAGGTCCCAGATCTAAAATCCCCTGCATCTACAAAACTATCATCAAAATGCTTAATTACAAAACACTTTCTTAAATAAACTAGACATAATATAGTAAATCCTAATACCAAACAGCTTATATTTCACTTTTTCAACAAACACAAACCATTACAAAATGAATCTATCAGTCCCTGGTATTATTTAAAATATAAAACTACAAGCCTTCAACAGCCCCATTAAAACATACTTGCCTAACACAAGGACTGTAAGCCTCACATGTGACTTGCTTTTGGCCAATAGAATACTGAAAAAATGATGCAAACCAACACTTGCTAAAAACTTCAACTTGGGGCCTTGCTCCCTTAGAGATACCAATGTCCAAAACAGCCCAGAATAAAAGACCACATGAAGAGAGGTCCATTCATTTCAGCTAAACTATCAACTGCACAGAGACACAAGAGAACTCTCAGACAACACCTATAATCTATAAAATAGAAATAATAAAACAAATGTTTTAAGTTATTAATACTTTGAAACCTATATAAACAAGTAC